>JAVIAB010000051.1:49988529-50133529 GCA_032433765.1 Megaustenia siamemsis
ATGATGTTTCTCCTGAATAATATTATGGGTATATTGAACTTTGACCTGCTGAGGAAGTTGATGTTGAATTGAAGTTTACCTTGCGAATTTATATTTAAATGACTAACTTTCTAATCCAAAATAAATAGAAAATAAACTGGAGGCATTTGAAAATAAATGTCTCAGGAAATTACGTTGTTTACCATGAAATGAATCCAAGACCAGTGCAGAAATAAGAGAAATGACAAAGGATCCAAAAGTGTCACATGAAGAAGGTGGTCATATGTTGGCCATGTGATGAGAAAAATTAACATGGAAATTTCAATGCGAGCCCTCAAATGGAGACCAGAGGGCAAAAGAAAACGAGACAACGAAGAGAAACACTAAACATAATACTTAGGCGGGAAGCAACAACAGCAATCACCAGCTCCCTCAGGTGTATTGAGCAATTCGTCCAGAAAGAATTGTGTGACGAGATACAATTGGGGTCCTATTGAAGTTCTGATGCTTTATAACAAATATAGTTAGACACAAGATTTTAATTACTGTGATATGTACCGTCTTCGGCTTGAAGGGGCAATAGAAAGACAGACAAATAGACAGACAGAAAGATGGATCGACCGACACATAGATAGACAGACAGACAGACATTAGATAGATGGACAGACAGACAGACAGACAGACAGACAGACAGACAGATAGATAGATAGATAGATCGAGATAGATAGATAGATAGATAGATAGATAGATAGATAGATAGATAGATAGATAGATAGATAGATAGATAGATAGATAGATAGATAGATAGATAGATAGATAGATAGATAGATAGATAGATAGATAGATAGATAGATAGATAGATAGATAGATAGATAGATAGATAGAATGAATTGGCCCTGATAAGTTATTTTAGCTTTTAGCAACAATACACTCCCTAATAATAGGATATATCACGTTATAGCAAGTATTCAGCCCTATCCGATCCGGAATATCTTATAGGAAAATAAACAAATGCAATTTATTCCCGAGTTGGGTCCGTAACCCTATACTATAGTAAAAAGTAAAGTACCCCCGTCACGCCAAGTGGCGTATAGGGAAATATGGTGTTAGTGACCCTATATTTTACAGACCTTCAGCACATGATTTTTGTGGTAATGTGATCGGTATTACGCCCGTGCTGCTTTACTTTCCCAGAAAAAAAATCCGGTACCCATTTAAGGCTGGGTGAACCTGGAAGCCGTCGGTTGGGATCGAACCATACCCCTTGTCCTTTGTAGTCCAGTTCACTAACCACTGAGCTATCGCGGCTCCCAAACCCTATACTATAGTCATGAGTAAACATGCGTGAAAGACATATCCAAGGTACGTTTTTAGGTTACTTAGTTGGCTGTGTGCCCTAGCGTTTTCTTCTCGTGGCAAGGCTTTGTCGAGTAGTACTGGTTCGATCCTGCTCCCCTGTGAAGTGTGTTCTTGTCAATGAAGCGAATCATTTTCTTGTTGAGTCAGTCAACATGACCGCATATGTTGTTGGTCTTTTATGCAGCCATGTGATAGCTTTTGGCACATACTCAATCTCCACGCATGCGCTGAAATAGTAGTCTTGTAGGCCCCTGCACCTTTATCTATCAACTTTCCTTTAGAACACGAAATAAAACTCCAACCACTCCGCACACCCCTGGCGATCGAGCCATCTTTATAGATGATCGAGTCTTTGAGGCTGGGAATGAAGTAGCAGTACTTTCCGCATCTCGGGCTCAACTCTGTGTAGTTAGAATGTTATATTCCTATATGTTAAGATCAACATCACTACACTCCGAGCATATCTGCTGCGATCTTTTCAAAAAACCGAAAACCTCCAAGGAGAGCCATGATCCACGTGCGTGACCTCCGTTGAAAATGGTGAGATCCATGTAGTGAGAGCGTGTTTGAGACATGCTTGTTCTTGCCAGTACGTCAATGTTAGCTTCAGAAGTTTCAACAAACAGTGTAAATAGAAGAGGCTGAACATCCTGACGTGGAAACGATAACCTTTAGAATTATACAAGTGCTGGATTACACTATTCAAGAAACAAAAAAACCAAATGATCATCATCGTGTGCCATAATAATTGGCGTCAGCGATCATGTCGTTTTAAAAGTCTCTGTCCAATGTGTATCGTATTAATTATGTTGTTGACTGTTTATCATGCCACGATATCAATCTGTCTAGTTCCTTTTCTAACTAAGTGTTCTAACTTTCCTCTACTCAGGATGTGTCCAAAAATGTCGATTGTCTTTTATCTTTTTGGAAACTTTCTTTTTGTATTGACCTCTTTGAAGATTCTCTCGTTGGTCTTTTTAGCTGTCCAGGGAACTCGCAAAATTATTCTAAGAATTCCATCTCTAAGGCCTTTAATTGTCTTTTTATTTGTTTGTCTACTGTCCATTATTCAATTTCATTGGTTAGATTTAGCGCTATACAGTCCCGAGAAACATTTTTTCTCATCTTTATTGAAATAGACTTGTAAGCAAATGACAGTACCGAAGAAACATTTTTTCTCATCTTTATTGAAATAGACTTGTAAGCAAATGATATTGACATCTAATCTAATACCGTGATCACTAAATATCTTCGTTAAGGAAACATTAACAATCAGAAGAAAACCGGAAAGCGCAGACCTAGACGATATCATGAAATAACTAAAGGTCATATTCACTGGACAACCATGCATGAGACAACTCATAGAACATAGATCCTAGAGCATAGACTGATCATCGATTATAGACCCATTGCAGAGTGTAGACCTATCACAGAATCCTCCATCGTGGCTTAAAGACAACAGCCATTAAAACGAGTAAAAGTAAAGTAATGGAGAAGCTCCTTGAATTTCACAACGATAAATTATAGGTCTATATAAACAATAATGGAGCCATGGTTAAGGAACTGGACAACTAAGGATAAGAGGTCGGTTTTGATCTTGATCGACGACTCTAGTTAATTTAACCAAGCCTTAAATGGGTACTAGATTATGTTCTGAGAAAGCAGTCTACCATAGTGTTGACCACAATTCTAAAAAAGATGCGTTGATGATCAAGAGAAATATAGACACTAACATTATAATCTGTGTATTTGTTACTGGACGTTTAGGAACTTTCTTGAAGCAACATGTTATTGAAGACACTGTCTATGACTTGAGTTATACCCACTGTAATGACGCTTATATTTTATGATGGTATTAGCAATTAGACGTGAACATAAAAAAACAAGGAAATTACAATATTTTGATTGGGTAAAAGGACACCATGACCTTGAGAAGATAATTGTTTTCTGGAATTTCCAGGGAAACGAGAGAGAGAGAGAGAGAGAGAGAGAGAGAGAGAGAGAGAGAGAGAGAGAGCGTGTGTGTTCAGGATATCACGGACGAAATGCTCATTTTGTTCAGAACATAGAAATCCTCAGAGAAGCAATCATGAGAACCACGTTCCAACGGGCACAAGCTAGAAGATGATGATGATGAATTAAAAAGGTGTTTTTATTGTCTGTAAAATAGGTAAATAAGAATACTGTTTAGTATGTGTTATTTTTTTAGCATTTTTGTAGAGATCGCTTTCTTTATGCTTTTAATAGCGTTGATTTCTTTCTTTCCATTAAGCTTGTTCTAGCGTGTATGAAGCGTGCTGCCTTCATAATGATTATTCTAGGGTGTGTGAAGCGTGCTGCCTTCATAATGATTGTTCTAGGGTGTGTGAAGCGTGCTGCCTTCATAATGGTTGTTCTAGCCTGTCTGAAAAGTGCGGCCTTCACAAAGCTTGTTCTTGCCTGTCTGACATGTATGGTCTTCATAAAGCTTGTTCTAGTCTGTCTGAAATGTGCGGCCTTCATAAAGCTTGTTCTAGTCTGTCTGAAATGTGCGGCCTTCACAAAGCTTGTTCTAGTCTGTCTGAAATGTGCGGCCTTCATAAAGCTTGTTCTAGCCTGTCTGAAATGTGCGGCCTTCATAAAGCTTGTTCTAGTCTGTCTGAAATGTGCGACCTTCATAAAGCTTGTTCTAGTCTGTCTGAAATGTGCGACCTTCATAAAGCTTGTTCTAGCCTGTCTGAAATGTGCGACCTTCATAAAGCTTGTTCTAGCCTGTCTGAAATGTGCGGCCTTCATAAAGCTTGTTCTAGTCTGTCTGAAATGTGCGACCTTCATAAAGCTTGTTCTAGTCTGTCTGAAATGTGCGGCCTTCATAAAGCTTGTTCTAGCCTGTCTGAAATGTGCGGCCTTCACAAAGCTTGTTCTAGCCTGTCTGAAATGTGCGACCTTCATAAAGCTTGTTCTAGCCTGTCTGAAATGTGCGGCCTTCATAAAGCTTGTTCTAGTCTGTCTGAAATGTGCGGCCTTCACAAAGCTTGTTCTAGCCTGTCTGAAATGTGCGGCCTTCACAAAGCTTGTTCTAGCCTGTCTGAAATGTGCTGCCTTCATAAAGCTTCGTTTTAAGTCTGATCTTTATATACTTCTACTTCCCTTCAGTACTACAACAGTAACGTGATCGACACACAAAAAACTACAGAAACGGTGGCTTAATATGAACAGAGCAAAACGCATATACCAGAAAAAACCAGGGAGAAACATATACAACTTTTCGAACATAGCTGAGAGGACAGGCAGTAAGAAACCAGAAATAAAATCGGTTGGAAACAGCTTAAAAAACTGTTGCAGATCAATACACGTTATGCGTAATAGCAATATGACGTTATTATATAACAACACTGGTAATACAAGCTGATAAATTAAACTATCATTATGATCATTACCACTAAAATGTATTCCTGCAGGCGTAGATGATCATGCCTATTCACAACTTTCTGTCTCTACAGTTGCCTCAGGTGTTTATTAATTATGATGCTAATTTACTAGCATGTCTAAAATTAATTGATATTTTGGTTTCCTCCACTTCTATCTATATCTTCCTTATTCGATTGTTTTTTTTCTTCAGTTATTGTGTTATAGTCTCCAAAAATGTACCTTTCTCAATAAGTGGCAAAAAAATGATGATTGTTCCATTGTAATATTGTTTATAAGTTTTCTCAATGTCTTTATATCTTTTAGAACAGTGTTGATTTCATTATCAAGCAGTTCTTAGTGTTCTCAACATTATTCTGTAGAATATTTGTGTGGACTTGGAGAAAATAAATTAAATGATATAGGAGTACTAAACGTGTCAGTGAAAACATATTGGACGATCAAATTGTGAATATAACACATATCGTATAGGTTCTAACTTTCTATCGACCTTTTGAGCCCTAACAGGCCCATAGGCCATAGACTCAGATACTCTTTCCCTCCTGTTTCGAAATTTTTCTTTCTAGCGTCTCAATTCTTGCAAAGATCTTTTATCAAATCTCGTCCTTTGTCTCTGTTCTGTGCAAGCATCTCGATCTTATTGAGGGAGCCGATTCCTGTTTAGGTTCAGTCACTTTTAAATACGTTTCTTGAAGTTGCTGACAAAAGTTTTACCGGATGTCCCTGTAGCGCAGAAGTTATGCCCAGCACTGATATGTGAAACTCGTATGGAAACAAATTGTGACACATCAATTCGGTAACATGTCTGTTGCAGCCCCCCAATATTTAAATTGAAAACAACGAAAGTTTGAATCCCTTTACAGAACCTTCCCAAAAATGATTTTATCTACACATTTAGTTATATCATTGAGCCTGGAAATTGACATGAGAATACAAAAAGCAAATGCTGTCACATACCAGCTTTCACCATTGCTAAGACATCCAAACATTTCTATGCCAGCTAAACAACAAATGATAAGTAGCATTTTCATACTAACTTTGTGCTATGAAAGTCAAACATGGAACCTTTCTAAATCACATTTAAGAAAGATCAATACATGTGGGATGCGATGCTTGAGAAAAGTAACAGACAATACAAGAAAAGATATAATACCAAATGAAACCATAAGAAAAATAGTAGGAACAAAACCCTGCCAAGAATATATAGAACAACAACTTAAATGGTTTTGCCACCTGGTCAGAATGAATCCTTACCAATCACCATCAAGGGCGTTCTTCTCGAGAATGGAAAAAGACCAAGAGGAAGACCCAGAAGAAGATGGATAGATGCAGTGACAGAGACATGTAACAACAAAGGAAAATCACTAATTCAGACAGTTCGAGCAGCTCTAGAACGACACATGATATAGACCATGACACCTTGTAGGTACCAGTGAAAAGAGAAAAGAAAGAAGAAGATTGAGCCTGGACTTGATAAACTGAATGTTGGATATTATTATTGTTGAACAAAGAATACACATACAGTTATTAATTAATAAAATAATGTATTTTAAAAAAAGATGTAAAGTACCCCCGTCACGCCAAGTGGCGCATAGGGAATATGGTGTTAGTGAGCATAAAATTTACAGACCTTCGGTAGATGATTTTTGGGGTAATGTGATCGGTATTACGCCCGTGCCAATTCACTTTCCCAGAAAAAAAATCCGGTTCCCATTAAAGGCTGGGTGAACCCAGAAGCCGTCGATTGGGATCGAACCCTACCCCTTGTCCTTTGTAGTCCAGTTCACTAACCGCTGAGCTACCGCGGCTCCAAAATAATGCAATTACTAATGTATAATTGGTTACAATTATAATTAATTGAAATCGTCATGTACATGAAAATTATGAATTAATGTGTGCTGATTGTAAGGTAGTCTATAGATAGCAAATTAACAATAGCATAAAGTTCCTGTCTTGCGCCACTCTATTTTGTACAGTGAACAATTAATGCAGTTTAAAAGTTGGAAATAAATCATTTCAATGCTCTTGTCTAAATCGACTGTATCCTTTTCTTTACAAATATATTCTGTTATAAATTTGAGTTGCCTTAATTTAGATTTAAAAAAAAAAAAACAAATTCAAACGACATGAGATTCGAATGTCTGTTACCTGAACTGAAATCGGCACAGTCCAGCTTGTAAAGCATTCACATCAAGTGATATATCTTCAAGTACGTCAGGAGTAAGATACATCTAATAACGCTAATAACAGGGTACGATGAATGTACATAAAGAGAATGATACTTTCAAGTAGATATAGAAACTAATGCATTCATTTAATTTGATAGAGGAAACGTGATGTTCACACACATGAACTATATGAGGTGTCCACACACATGCACATACACACAGACACACATGCAAACGCATACATGGATATACCAGAAATACTTTGAACTTTACAACATAAGTCGGACAACTGGCTAGAGACAGATTCTTTCAGTTGGGGCATGTAGAGTGCACCATTCAGTATATTGCTGCTGCTGATGACGTGGATAATATGTATATGCAAATTTACATATAATGATTGATATCTTCAGTACACACGTAGATATAACTAGTTTAGTGTATATCAAAGAGAAATACATTAATTTAGAAAGAAGAGATGAAACTTGATGTAAACAGCAATAGACACATCTAGATGTACAATATAGAGAACTATGAGTACACTGTTGTATACATTTGCATAGATAGTTATATCTACACATATTAAGATATACTTGTATGTACATTTTTATAAACAGCTCAACTTTTCTTTGTGTTATAAAGATCTTATTCACAACATTACAAAGACAGAAGTAGTGGTTACAAAAAAAGGCAAAACACGCTCTAACACCACCGTTAAATACATTACAACAATATGAAAACAGGTTAGTTAGTACATTCAAATACCGATAAGCTATGATACATGCGAAAAGTAGATGCAGAACAGAAATTGAGGTGCAAAAAAGCTGATGCAGAAATCTGCATTCCAAATAATGAGAACATGTTTTAGGGAACCAAATTGTATCACTGGAAAGAAAGAAAAAAGGAAGAATTCATTGTCTTGTGGAGCCAGTTTTGACAAATTGAAGTGAACCATGGAAAATTCGACAGCAAAATAAAAATTGTTGGACATAATATTAAAGACGAATGTTGAAAATGTGACAGCTAAAAATAATTTACGAGCCCGATCTGAAAGAAGCCAACGCAAACATGCGACTTCTATCAGGAAGAAACAGTCATAAGTGATGACTGCATATAAAGAAGGGAATATATGAAGTTTATAGATATATAATATTCTATGGAGAAGGGAATAGATGGAGTTTATAGATAATCTTTTTCTATGGAGAAGGGAATAGATGGAGTTTATAGATAATCTTCTTCTATGTAGAAGGGAATAGATGGATTTTATAGATAGATAATCTTCTTCTATGGAGAAGGGAATAGATGGAGTTTATAGATAGATAATCTCCTTCTATGGAGAAGGGAATAGATGGAGTTTATTGCAATAACCGAAACATTTTAAGGAATGAAAGATGAGATAGAGCAAAGCTGAAAAAAGATGGAAAATAGTTTAAGATAATGATTTGGCAGGAAGTCAAAAACAGATATGATAAAACAATTTTTCAATTGTGGAGAGATATGATCACCTACGCAAGAAAGACCGGTATATTATATGTATATAGATTTATATAGATTTATAAGAGGACTACATACGTATGGATAACTCCATTTGTAACTATATAATAATATATACCTAGTTTATGAACGTATCTATAAATAGCACCACTTGTGCACGTAAAAAGCAATTTTTATTTTTTTTTTAAATCTAAAAAAAAAAGACAACGCAAAAATAGGCACATATAAGCATACATCTACGTAATATAATACAGCGAGACACCATTAAATAAATAATAAATTTACAAGGGCACACAATGACAGTGAGGGAGCAATGTACGTTCTTGTTAACAAATACGACAACGTATACATGCTGTGATACATACAGTGTGAATACCCGAGGCCATAGTTGGCATTCATATGCAAATCTGGCTTGTAAATCAACGACTTATGTGCACACATGATATCGGATGATAGAAAGAGTTGGCACTGAAGTGTGTACAAATAAAACATATTTTGAAAAAAAAATAAAAGTGTAACGCTATAATGTAATACTGAATATAACAAAAAACATTGAAGTAACAGAGAGCGATATACTGTAGATTGGAGAAAATAAAGGACAATACAGAAGCGCTGGGTGGTATTTTTTAATGAAGTTGTTCACCCAATGTAGTGGTGTGCTTCTTTGTAATGTAGACCAGGGAAACAAGCTGTATACCCGTTGATTAAAAATTTTTGTTATTGAGTTACAACGTGCATACATATCTGGTTGTTTGTCAAACAGTCGATTTGGATTTCCATCAAGACCTAAATTGTTACGTAATGTCAAACAAGTTAGACCACTCCCCACATACATTGATTTACTTATTCCTAATGTAACTCATAATACAGATTTACCTAATGGAGTTAAGTATAAATAAATATAAAAATACATTATTATGAGGGGTTCCGAGTAGAGCTACAAAGAATATGTAATATATTATTTTATATTTGTGCTATCTCCATTATCTATATTTTATATTTACGCTATCTCCATTATTTTATATTTTATATTTGTGATATCTCCATTATTTTATATTTGTGATATCTCCATTATTTTATATTTGTGATATCTCCGTTATTTTATATTTTATATTTGTGATATCTCCGTTATTTTATATTTTATATTTGTGATATCTCCATTAATACACTGCCGCTACTTATTGTTTTTTACTTGTCAGCTCTTACCGTCAATCGTCTTGTTTCTACTATGCATACCCCCCCCCCCCTTCTCCGCCCCCATTTAAGTTATCAAATTTCAATCTAAAATTTATATTTCCTTGTATTCGCAAAGTATCTGCCTATGGTGTTTTTTTTCCTATATTTTTAAAAACCCGATAAAGGCTTTTGTGGGGGCCTCGGTGGTCTAGTTGGGAAAACCACCCGACTGCACTACCGACGTTCGAACAGCCCGTTGGAAGCAGTGTGAGTTGTACTCGTGGTTGGAAAAAAAATACCTCCACGGTCGACCCAGCCGTTGGCAGAAATGGGTACCAGGGTATTTCCCTGGGAAGGTGAGGAATGTCGCTTCGCATCTGAGTTTCGATGCTTGAGGCTACACTATATAGAAATATCCGAACATTTCTGGATAGGCGGCCGAGCACATATGGGTGTAAACTCGCGCGCTAAGACGCCGGTTCAAGTCTCGCACTTTACCTTTACCTTCACTTGATTGCTTGTGTTTTATATCTACTAATTTAGTTTCAACTAATGTGAAACAACTCGATCATTCCTCACCTAAATTCTCTTACATGACCGTAATGAAAGAAGTGATACAAAGTGCATGTAATGTGAAATAAGTTAGAGAACTCCCAACTATATTCCTTTCTATCTACTGTCCTTTCGAGCCGAAGACAGCACATAGGGCAGAACCACAATCTAAAAAACAGAAATCTTGCGTGCCAAAATGGCACATATTGCAGAGATCACTGCTCTAAAATCTACGGTTGTTTCCACAACAATACTTTTTACAATGACAGCTTGTCAAGCCATCGACCATCCTCCTTAGTCGCCTCTTACGACATGCCTGGAAGGTCACAATGTCATTATTCTTTACCTCCCTCATAATGAGGCCCCGGTAACACACGGGATGATACAAATATAGAGCTATAATATTGCAATTACTGATGGACTAATACAAAAGTAGAGCTAGAATCTTTAAATTATCGATGGACTAATACAAATATAGAATAAGAATCTTTCAATTACTGATTGACTAATACAAATAGAGAGCTATAATCTTTCAAATAGTGAGGACTGATACAAGTATACAGCTAGAATATTTAAATTACTGATGGATTGATACAAATATCAGTCAATATTAATAGAATCTGCAATTACTGATGAACTGATACAAATATAGAGCTAGAATCTGCAATTACTGATGAATTGATACAAATATAGAGCTAGAATCTGCAATTACTGATGGATTGATACCAATATAGAGCTAGAAACTGCAATTACTGATGGATTGATACAAATATAGAGCTAGAATCTGCAATTACTGATGGATTGATACCAATATAGAGCTAGAAACTGCAATTACTGATGGATTGATACAAATATAGAGCTAGAATCTGCAATTACTGATGGATTGATGCAGATATAGAGCTAGAATCTGCAATTACTGATGGACTGATACAGAGCTAGAAGCTGCAATTACTGATGGACTGATACATAGCTAGAAGCTGCAATTACTGATGGACTGATACAGAGCTAGGAGCTGCAATTACTGATGGACTGATACAAATATAGAGCTAGAATCTGCAATTACTGATGGACTGATACAAATATAGAGCTAGAATCTGCAATTACTGATGGAGTGATACAAATAATTCATTTTCATCATTTCGATGTGGAAGAGCAAATCAAGCTGTGTGATCTCTTTCATCAAAATTGTTGGAAAACAAAGTGTTCATCATTTTCCTCAGTTCTTTTTAAAACGTGTCTTGCTTACATGTTTTAATTAGTCCTAATTAGCAGTTAATGATGGGAATTGCTGAGGAGGGGATCTGAGCACCTATGGACAGGTTCGGAGTGCAATGATGATTACCCGCAAATAACTCAATAACTCAATAACTCAGTTAATGATATTCTCTACTTCCCCACTGCTGCTTTCAGTCATCTAATCGAAATCGCCTTCTCTATCGTCCCATGACTTTGAATATAATAATTGGGACACTACTGACAAACTTCACCAATCTTCTCAATTGAGCTCTGTCTTCAGTTTTCCTCTGAGCCTTTGCAAAGTCAAATCTTGACTATTTTGTTATGTTATCTCACATCTTTTTTCTCTGTCTATCTCTCTTTGAAATATAAATAGTAAATTCAGTAAACTTACCATATTCTGGACATTACAACACGTCGCGTTGAGCAGACCGACAGCTTTACTTTTGTGTTGGCTAGAATGTCACAATGAGTTCACCAGTATTCTTCATCGATCGTCTCATTGCCTCTATTTACATAATCTGAGACTCCCTGCTGGATTATGAAGGTCCTATACTAATAATTATTTGTTTCTGGTCAATAACTGTACTCGTTTTATCCCTAGAGTGTATAAATAGGTACTCGTCTTTCTATTGTGATGTAGTGGAAAACCTCAACTGCCTTATCTAAGTGTTTCAATGATTTTTATTGTCACCAAGAATGTAAATGGATACACCCGACTTTCCTCTTACGTTTAACGTCTTATATCCGGAGTGAAATAACGTCACTGCTGATTATAAAATGACTTATTTGCTGAATGCTGATTGATGAGGGGGTCATTGAAAATCATGTTTTCCCAATTCTATTTTTTTTTCTGCGAACTGTATTTTTTCTTTTGAATAATATAATATAATATAATATAATATAATATAATATAATATAATATAATATAATATAATATAATATAATATATATATAATATAATATAATATAATATAATATAATATAATATAATATAATATAATATAATATGATATGATATGATATGATATGATATGATATAATATAATATAATATAATATAATATAATATAATATAATATAATATAATATAATATAATATAATATAATATAATATATAATATAATATAATATAATATAATATATAATATAATATAATATAATATAATATAATATAATATAATATAATATAATATAAATATAATATAATAATATATATATAATATAATATATATATAATATAATATAATATAATATAATGTAATATAATATAATATAATATAATATAATATAATGTAATGTAATGTAATGTAATATAATGTAATGTAATGTAATGTAATGTAATGTAATGTAATATAATGTAATGTAATATAATATAATATAATATATATATAATATAATATAATATAATATAATATAATATAATATAATATAATATAATATAATATAATATATATATAATATAATATAATATAATATAATATAATATAATATAATATAATATAATATAATATAATATAATATAACATAACATAACATAACATAACATAATATAGTATAGTATAGTATAGTATAGTATAGTATAGTATAGTATAGTATAGTATAGTATAGTATAGTATAGTATAGTATAGTATAGTATAGTATAGTATAGTATAGTATAGTATAGTATAGTATAGTATAGTATAGTATAGTATAGTATATATATATATATATATCATATAATATCATATAATATCATATAATATATATATCATATCTTATAATATTATATCATATAATATCATATAATATCTTATAATATCATATAATATCATAAAATATCATATAATATCATATAATGTCATATATGTAATGTAATGTAATGTAATTTAATATAATTTCATATTACATTATATTATATTCTAGATAATGGTCGCTAGTCTAGAGGTTCCTCTGCAATCTTGAGCAACGTTTTATTTCCTCAGTTAAGGTGCCTTGAAGCTATTTTCTCCTACAGTGACTTTAAGCAACTACTGAATCAATCATCTTATGATTCGGGTATTAGGTTCTCCAGCTAGGTGGTATCATTTGTGATAGATTCCTGAGAGAATATTCTGTCAGTGAAACCTTTGGAAGATCTGTTGTTAAATCGTAGCACATAGAGAATAATAATTAAAATAAACGGCACAGAAATATTCGAGGAGTTGATGATGTGAAAATAAGAGGCCTGGAGAAAGGAGATGAGGCCAAGCACAATAAACGTCTCTTGTTCATTCTGTAGTCGAATCTGTATATTCAAAATTGACATATTTAGTCACGAAAGAAGCTGTTCCGTAAAACAGCGTCCAACATATACTACTAATGTGCTTCCAAAGTACTGACAATTTATGATTGCTTGATATCAACCGTCTGCCTAGAAGCTAAATGCCGTATATAAATTGATGCTGTAATCGTGTAGACAACTTCCCCTTGAGCGATTATTAGGACACTCAGAGGTAATAAAGAGCAATGGAGTTCAGATATCCGTTGTAGAGTATTATCGCAGAAATAATGAAAACGGGCAGATGGTGCTGGTAAACCTGGGAGGGCAGACCATCTAAGGGCAGAATCCACCTACAGAAAAGACAATCTGCTGTTTTGCAGGAAGATTGGGGACAATCGAAGGCTAAGGAATGCAAACCTGAACAAAATGCTGGCTGAAATCGGATCTACTGGGCCACGGACGCAGAACACAGTGCAACGTTTTAACAGGTATTCAGGCAGAGTGGATCTAACAGACTCTAATTATGATGTCAATTCACTTAAACAGACAGCTATCTTCAAGTGAGAGTCTGGAATCCTACTCTGATTGAGTCCTGATCGCAGAGAGAGAGAGAGAGAGAGAGAGAGAGAGAGAGAGAGAGAGAGAGAGAGAGAGAGAGAGAAGAGAGGCCAAAGAAAAAAGAGAGCTAATTTCTAATATTAGGTAGAAACAATCATAATGTTTTGGCCATGTAATGAGAGGAGAACAGCTGGAATATATTGTAACAACTGGAAAAATTGAGGGACGAAGAGATAGAGGGAAGCAAAGAGAAAAGATACCAGACAGCTTAAGAGAATGGCTTGGCAGAAGGTCAACAACAGAAATGATAAATAACTGTCGGGATCGTAAGTTGTGGAGAGACATGATCACTTATGCCAGCAGGCCCGGTACTTGATGAAGATGATGGTTTTCGTATAATAGCAGCACATTATTCTAATGATTGAAATCTTCATAAAAAATCAACGCAGCGATTCACAGAATGTTGAATCTATACGGCTACCACTAATCTAGAACTAACTGACAATTGTACTTGACCTTTGTAATAAAATGACAGATTGCTATTTTTATCACAGTTCTAAATTATGTAATCAACTCTAGCTTGTTAGGCTTCAACTTTGTCGCTATTTGATAAGTACACGTCACTATACAATATATCATAAATCAGTGGCCCACCTTCATACTTTTTCAACAGGTTACTTCAAGCCCCAAAAGATAGCACTTTATTTTTCTGCTGATCAGACACAATAATATGTTAATTATTAAAAAATTTTCTAAAATTATGTTTTGTATTTGTCTTGTATATGTAACAATATAGCTACTTTGAAACTGCAGGTATTTCATACGCGAAGCATAAAGCAGATAAATGTTTATATTCTTGTCATTACTGATACGATTATCAGTTATTATTCAATGATTGATTACAATCGGTATTTAGACTTGCAACCACGTTCTTCGAACGGAAACGGTTCTCTTTTCCCAAAATGACCTTTCGAGATCAAAGAAGGATTCACGTGCATTTCGCGGAACTTGATCTATACCATCATATGTAAGCGACATAAAATCACTAACATTGGTCAATCAGGTCACCGTTTTGAGGGCTTATGCCGTGAACATCGTTACGACATCACACGAATTGTAGGTACCCCTGTAGCATCCCATTTCAATTCTCAGGGCAATATTGGTAAGGATACCAATTACTGGCTTGGTATCCTGTTCTTCTGACGGTCATAGCCGATTCAATAAACATCTGATTGCCCGTATGGGTTGTCTCACCCCACGGAGGATCAATATATCCCTTTCTCACATTTAAATAGTAACATTTCTCCCTCTCCTTTTTCTCCTTTCGAGCTTTTCCAACTCCATTCCTCTCTACCCTTTCTTTCCCCACCTTCCTCTCCCCCTTTTCCCATTTGGCCTCTTCAGCTCTCTGACGTGTTTGTCGCAGGCACGTCACTAACGGATCGTACTACTTTAGGTTTACGCCCCTCCATAAATTTGTCTTACTCCCAGCCGTACATATAAATGTGTTTATATATATAGCTATATATGATGCATGTGCACAACCTATACATGTAAGATATGCAGTAGATGTATATGTATGTGTGTATATGTAGGTGTGTATTTCTATGCATGTGCACAGGTATATGTGGGTACATAGGTATGTAAGGGAGCCGCGATAGCTCAGTGGTTAATGAACTGGACTACAAAGAACAATAGGTAGGATTCGATCCTGATCGACGGCTTCCAGGTTCACACAGCCTTCAAAAATGGGTACAGAATTTGTTTCTGGGAAAGTAAAGCGGCACGGGCGTAATACCGACCACATTACTCCAAAAATCATGTGCCGAAGGTCTTTAAAATATTATGGTCACTAACATCATATTCCCTATGCACCACTAGGCGTGACGGGGCACTTTATTTTACTATATATATATATATATATATATATATATATATATATATATATATATACATACATACATGCATCGTATTTTTGTATTGTCTTCACTCATAGAGATAGTGCGTACGTGTTTGTATTCTTGCCTGTGTATTTATATTTCCTTTACATGGCATGATCTCTCTATATCGACAAATATATATGTATTTGTTAACACTATTTTGTGTCATATTCTTCTCTTTCGTCGTGGGCATTTTAGATTATTTATCTTGCTTACTTTACTAATCGTCACTATCTTATAAATGACTATTTCTTTCGTGCTACTACCATCCCATCCCTCCTCTTAGATTGTACCTCGTGGTTACATTCAGTCTCCTATGATCCCCTATTATATATGATGTAGCTTAATGCACGTCTCCCTATGTTTGCTTTTGTATTCACACCCCAGTATACATTTCCCTATCTAGCTGTTATATGTCTATTTCTGGATTGTCATGCACACCCTCAATCATCACCTTCCCTCCTTCTCCCGCCAACTGCTATTAGACTTTTCGTCCAACCACGTGGCTTGGTTTATACCCTCCCCCGCCTTTTCACTTCCCATCTCATTCGCATTAGTACGCCAATTCTGCGTTCCTGTGTAGATTTTCTGAATAGTTCAAGTTATTAATTTTTTTGTATTGTATTGTAATGTAATACATTTCCGTTTCGTATTGTCATCATTTATTTTCATTTCACTTTTAATCCCATTCTTATTTCTCATTAATCTGCTAGTTCTGCTCATTCCAGAACACGTGGTAGAGTTTATCTTCATTCCGATGTCCGTTTGTGTTGTTCTCGTTTTCTTAAAAAGGCCTCATGTTAGTTGAAATGTCATGGTTGCCTTTTGTTCCTTTCTTATAAAGCTGTCATCATACTTTATAAGTCTGTATGTTACACCCCTACCACTTGCTCCTCAATTGATATACTTATTTTCACAGTTAACGTGTTTGCCAAGGTGTAACATAAACAGCAATATGTAACACCTTATTTTCTCATCTGTTTTCTGTTCCATTATTGTTGTCCAATATCAGAGCATTTGTTTCCTTCTGTTTTCTTTCCCCAAGGGCCACATTTGTAATCGAAAACGGACTTTCTGTTTACAGCCAGGAAACGTTTCTCTAGCGAGGTATTCACCAATATATTTGTATGATAGGACTGAACATAGTGTTTTGTTTAAAAAGAGAAGAAAAGTCAGGTCATGTCCAGATGAAAAGACGGGCTTATTTTCTATAATGGAGCAGAGACAAATGAGCATGTTAAGACCAGACGTTGGAGGATTGGTTGGTCTCGAGACAGAGAGGTTGTGGGTTCAAATCCTGGCTGCATCAGTTGGGATTTTTATCTATGATCTCTCTCTGCTGCAACCACCCCTAGTCTCAGCAGCGAGGTCCGGTTTCCAACGTCAATTACTCATCGACGGAAAGAATATGAGTACCTCCGAAGACGGAGCTATCTGCCTGTGGGGCGATGGACCCCTGTGCACACGGCTGCCAAGGAAAAACGGATTAACACACACAATTCAGTTCCTAGTCTCTAGGGACTTCGTCAGAGGTCAAACCTGGTGAACGAAAAAAAAAAAAAGACCAGACGTTGTGTGAGGAAGGTTGATAGAAATAGAATCAAAAGTTGTAAAGAAATTCATGGATGTACGAGCATTTTATTAGGCTAGTATTAGGCATGAACGAAACTGAACATGATTATTAAAATAAACAATCTCCGCATGAATCTAAGAGACTGATGGTTGTAGCCATGACATATACCTGTTTCTAAACGTGTGTGCTTTGTACTTAGTGTACCAATTAGTTTTTTAAACTGCAGGTTGGTCAATAATCATAAAACAAAATTGGACATATAAAAAGATTGTGCAAATCTCACAGCAATTATTATATGTTTGTTTTAAAATATAGGTTGCTAAATCCGTAGGAAAATCAAGCAATAGTAATAAAGAAAATAACAATACTAACAATAATGCAATAAACATAACAACAAAATATCATCATGTCAAGATATCGTCACTATATATCATTTCATCAAGATGTAATTTGTTGTCTAGAAATAAAAAATTGTAGAAGCGCACAGAACTCAATATGTTAACTCCAGGCACATGCTGTTTAACCCGCCTATCCTAAACAATCATACCCTCCCTAAATATTGACAAGACGTAGGTTACTTGCTGTATTACGTTTCTACAGTAGCGGTCGATGTCACCTTCTGAAATGCTTTTTGTCTTGTTCGTTCATGAATCGAAGTTTAGTGTAATGAACTATTTCTTCAGTCAATTTCTGGTCAAGCATTTCAAGTATATGTAAACTTTCATTCAGTTGGAAAAAGTAATTATTTGATTGTAAAATTTGATCTTTATTGAATTTAGTTGTATGAAACTGCACACAATTCACTGCAACCAGGGGCAGTCAGTCTGATCACATTTTATGTTGTTTTTTTTTCAGTAAGAGTATATGTCCCCTTTATGTATTGACCAAGTCACACAACATATACAATTGTATGTACCGTTTGGTATCAGACATTGAGCGCAAATATTTTAATGACATCATTCGAGAATTGTTCACTTTTGTCATGTTTGTTTCTAACTCCTTGCACCTAGTAAGGTTTTAATTATTTCGTTTCTATTTATTAGAAATATAAAAGTTAGATTATTTGGAGGTATGTTAACGAGTGTAAACAGTGGTTGCAGAGGGACATTGTCTGAAAGGTGGTTACATACATATAAATTTGATGACATTATTATGGCTTTTCAATGCCAATTTACTATTATATTTGTAGTATAATGCCTACAGCTTCAATTAACGCAGTTCACCCAAATAATTTATCGTTTTTTTTTCCTACGTTAAGAAGGGCACGCTGTTTTCAGTCTTCATTTTCTACGTTAAGAAGGGCACGTTGTTTTCAGTCTTCATTTTCTACGTTGGTCCTTGAGCATTTCTGGAGCTCACTGAGAGCGGCGTTAGTAACACTCTAAACTTTTGCTCCAGCAGACAGTCATGTGTGTATATGTGATGGTGTGACTGTAGTAAGTAAAGTAAAGAGCCCCGTCACGCCAAGTGGCGTATAGGGAATATGGTGTTAGTGACCTTAATTTTACAGACCTTCAGCACATGATTTTTGGGGTAATGTGGTCGGTATTACGGCCGCGCCGCTTTACTTTCCCAGAAAAAATCCGGTACCCATTTAAGGCTGGGTGAACCGGAAGTCGTCGGCTGGGATCGAACCCTACCCCTCGTCCTTTGTAACTAACCACTGAGCTATCGCGACTCACAGTGTGACTGCAGTGCTAAGGGAAAATTACAGCAAATATATCATAATATTGCTATATAGCTTCTTTAACTATAGTATTATATAATTCGGTATCTTTATGGTTGATATTGACAGAGTCGCGCAAGACCGGCATATATTTTTGTTATCCATGAACTGTCCCTGTTAAAGAGGCTTGATAAACATCTGCCGTTGTGCTGAAATGCTGGACCAAGATTGATTCCTGTTATGGACATAAGCGTATTATTTAACTAGGAGGTTAGATGTAAATATTCGTACCTGAACACCACGTGATAACTGCCCTGGGCATACTGTGCACGGTGGATAGAAGATTGTGGAAGGACATGATCGCTTACATCAACCGGAATGGCGCATGCTGATGATTCCTGATCAAACCAGATAGTAAAATCAACCTTGATCAAGCCATATAGTAAAATCAATATTGATCGTACTATATAGTAAAGTCAATCTTGATCGTACCATATAGTAACAACAATCTTGATCAAGCCATATAAAAAAGTCAATCTTGATTATACCATATAGTAAAGTCAATCTCGATCGTACCACATACCGTCACCATCATTTAGTGCCGTCTCCTCATCGAAAGTTGGCTACCAATGAGCGCCATTCTGCTGTCTCTTGCTTTGATGGTGCAGATTGCCATAGGTTGAATTGTCCATCTTTTGATGTTGCTCGTCCATGTTAATCCTGGTCTGCCTCTGCCTCTTTTACCTTGTATTTTCCCTTCCAATATTACTTTTATTTGGTTGTTGCGTTTTTTAACATGCCCCAAAAATTTCACTTGTCTTGTTCTAATTGTATTTAGTAGTTATCTTTTCATTTTTAGTTGTTTTAAGACTTCATCATTTGTTTCCTTTTCTTTCCATCTAATTCTACCTATTCTTCTATAGATCCACATTTCAAAGGCTTACATTTTCTGTTCTGTTTCCTGGTATGTCCATGTTTCTGCACCATACAGGAATATTGTGAAGATGTAATATTTTGCTATTCTTATTTTTAGCCTTGGTGTTATTTGTTTTGATGTTAGTATATTTTTCATGGCATTAAAATGTCTTTTTGCCATTAATATTCTTTTGTTTATTTTAGATGTACATTTTCCATCACTGGTTATAGTATGTCCAAGGTAGTTGCAGCTCTGAACTGTCTCCAGATGTATTCCTTCAGCTTTGATATTTAATTATAGGTCTTATACCACATATAGTAACGTCAATCTTGATCAAGCCATATAGTGAAGTCAGTTTTGATCAAGCAAATACAATAAAGTCAATCTTCATTGTACCATATAGTAAAGTCAATCTTGATCATGTCATATAATAAAACCAATCTTGATCAAGTCATATAATAAAACCAATCTTGATCAAGCCAAAAAGTAAAGTTATTCTTCTAGCCAAGTTAGTGTTACTAGTCGGACCAGACACAAAATCGATCGAATTTAACAACGTAAATGCACGCCTGTCTACAAATCGTCAACAATTTCAATAGATGCAGTATGTCATTATTGATATTAATATAACTTGTGCATCATATTGTCGTCTTGTCTTGCTTTTTTTCGAAGGTTTATAATAAGACGGTAAATGTTTTTCTATCGACAAGCAATGAACGTGTAAAATAATAAATCATAATGGTCAAAGTTGAAACAAGTTAATAGCTAACTATTATTACCTCGAACAAAGTCAAGATGATACTTAGCTGCACGTGGGATAATAACTTATAAAGAGATATGGCTACCTATGTGTGCTACTTGCAGCATAACAACAGAGAGATTAAAAACGAAGGTATTTTGTCGCTTCTTCGGAAGTTTTGTTCTATATATATATATATATATATATATATATATATATATAAAGAATATATATAGAATATCTATATAGAATATATATATAGAATATAGAATATATATATATATATATATATGGTCATTGCTCTGTACGTTATTAAAGAAATAGTTTGAATTCGAATTTGCACAAACTTGTTATTATGGATTAGAGGGACGGAGAGAAAGAGATAGGAGTATTAGAAAGATAGAGGTAGGATTTAATATCAGAGAAAGTAGGAGGACAAGAGAGGCGGAAGGGATTAAGATAAAAAATGAGAGAGAGACGGAGGTAGAGATAGAGCGAGATAGCAGATGAAGAAAAACGAATTGAGCAATATATATTATGATGAAAAAGACATATATTTTGAAAAATGCACAAAACTGCAAGTTCACATAACCGGCCGGAAATGAGGAATATTGATGGAAACAAAAACACGAAAACAGGGGAAAAGGCGAATGAAAATAATTACGTAATGCATCCAAAACGTATAATTTTACAAGTAAAGAACTTGGTCTGATAAAGAATGAAAATATTTCTATTTGACTGCTATCCTGAAACATTCTTTACACGCATAGTTTCCGTTTCTTTCACACTTAGACATAGGTGAACTAGTTTCCACGTAAACATAGCGAGTTAAGTGTGTGATCGAGCAGACACAATGGGAACTTCTCCGCAAATATCCCGTATCGATTGTACTGCTGTATTCAAGGGAACAAAAGTTCCTTATAATTATTTTCCATCTTTTGTGTAGCCCTGCAGACATGATTGACTGTTTCCAATAATCTTGCCCCAGCGATTCTGTATCACTTGATAAAAGTGTCACAGACATGATTTTTGAGGACGGAGTTGTGAAAAGGTTTTTGTACAAGCACTGAGTTATGAAATTTGTAAGAAATGGACATGTGTTATGAAATTAGTTTCATTGGGATTTTAGTGTATGATGAATGAGAGGAAGGTTTCAAAAGTGTTGTGATTTATCATAATCTCTGATTTATGCGATAAAAGGAAAAGTCGTATTGAGAAAAGGGGAGCGACAGAGAGAATGAGAGAAGAAGAAAGGGGAATTAAGCCGCGATAGCTCAGCGGTTAGTGAACTGGACTACAAAGGACGAGAGGTAGGGTTCGATCCCAATCGACGGCTTCCGGTTCACACAGCCTTTAATGTGTACCTGATTTTTTTTTCTGGGAAAGTAAAGCGGCGCGGGCGTAATACCGACCACAATACCCCGAAAATCATGTGCCAAAGGTCTGTAAAATTTATGGTCACTAACACCATATTCCCCATACGTCACTTGGCGTGACGGGAGTACTTTACTTTTTTTTTTTTAAAAGGGAAATTAGTTAACGATAGTGTGAGAAGAGAAGAAAGAACGAAAGAAAAGAGAGGAAGGGGAAAATATGATGACACAATCCATATTAATGTCATAAACGATACAATTGATATTAAAAAAAAAAAGTGTTATGCTGACGTTTTGTCGATTTCAATGAGAAAATATCAGGTGATGATAGAAAAAAGAAAAGAAAGTGAGACATAATGGGCAGGAGAAATGGCGAAAGTCAGAAAGAGATAAAAAATATAAAGTGAATAATAGAAAATGAGAAAGAAAGACAAAGAGGATAGGGAATCATAGAGATGAAACAAGATAAAAAAATATCATCAATGATGTATATGACAAGTTGTTGGAAATTAATTCTCAGAAATCATAAATGAGAGATTTAAAATGGTTAGCCTTGAAATAAAAAAAAATATAAGTAGAAGAAAAGTATAATGGAAAAGTAAATTAATCATGAATTGTTCTTTCTCTTGGACACGTTTATGGCTTGCAACTTCGACAGAGTTCCATTTTACTACATAACGAAAAGTACCATGACGATGGATTCAGTAGATCGCTGGTTATCACCATTATTTGTTGTCTCTGTACTAAAGTTTGACTCCCATCGAACACCACCATTCTACTTTACCTCTTATCTTGATGGCATATTCCGTAGCTGAATTAACATGCACATATTGATCTTATCTTGATGGCATATTCCGTAGCGGAATTAACATGCACATATTGATCTTATCTTGATGGCATATTCCGTAACTGAATTAGCATGCACATATTGATCTTATCTTGATGACATATTCCGTAGCTGAATTAACATGCACATATTGATCTTATCTTGATGGCATATTCCGTAACTGAATTAACATGCACATATTGATTTTATCTTGATGACATATTCCGTAACTGAATTAACATGCACATATTGATCTTATCTTGATGACATATTACGTAACTGAATTAACATGCACATATTGATCTTATCTTGATGACATATTCCATAGCTGAATTAACATGCACATATTGATCTTATCTTGATGACATATTCCATAGCTGAATTAACATTCATATATTGATCTTACCTTGATGACATATTCCGTAACTGAATTAGTATGCACTTATTGATCTTACCTTGATGACATATTCCGTAACTGAATTAGCATGCACTTATTGATCTTATCCTGATGACATATTCTGTAACTGAATTAACATGCACATACTGATCTTAACTTCATGGCATATTTTGTAACTGAATTAACATGCACATACTGATCTTATTTTGAAGACATTCCGTAACTGAATTAACATGCACATACTGATATTGTCAATCAATCATCTTTGAATTTACCATGTCTTTTCCTATAAACTTCCTTCTAAGATAACTGTTGTGTGTATTTTTATAATTAGGGACTTCTCCAAAGTATTTATTTCCCTTCTTTACAATGTATCGAAATATTTAAATTTTAAAACTTGCAGTGCACTATCTGTTGAACTTCAGTATTATAGTATACATATATATATATATATAATTTATAGTTCATTATTAATTTAGTTTTATTAATGCCATACTTGGTTTCAAATTTTCGCCGACTCAGAGTGATACTGTCTTTAATCATTATTTGTTCATCCAAATTATTATCCCTGCGTGACCTCAATTTATTTGGTTTGATCATGATTGATGCTCTCACTATCACTTCTATCAGAACCAAACCGTTACCAATCTCGGTCATTAAATCCAGGTTATCCAGAATAGTGAATCACCACGAGTCTATGAAACTAGAGCCCTCTTTATTTGTAGGCGTTAGGCCACTAAACAAGTATGTTTTAGGAAATTTTGTGATGTTGTTTTCAGATCGCTAGGTATGAGCCTATATGTATGCAGAAACGTGAGACCACTGTTTATAAATGTTGTTATAAGGCCTGCTACAGACTGTTTTTAAACTACCAATAATGATTAAATGCAATTAAATATGACAGTTTTTTAGTACTCTTTGAATAAAGCTTTGAGGTATCTTTGTATCTAGGTTAAGTCATCAATGCAAGAAGTCATGAAGAACATACTAACATCAAAACAAATGATGTTAGTATGTTCTAACTGACATTAAAATTACTGTTTGCCATTTCTATTCTTTTGTTTATTTCGGTTGTACATTTTCCATCACTGGTTATAGTATGTCCAAGGTAGTTGTAGCTCTGAACTGTCTCCATGTCTATTCCTTCCATTTTGATAAAATCAAACATTTTAATACAAAGGTTTTAAATCGTTCGTGCTCAACAGCTTAACAACTGTGTTTTATCAGCCTTCAAATCCTTTATGTATTGAAGTCACTTTCTACCTTAGTTAGAGGCTCCAAAACCCTTCTTGCATTGATGACTTAAACCTAGATACAGGGCTAAAACTGAGAATAGCAAAATGTTACATCTTCTCAATATTCCTATATGGTACAGAAACATGGACATTAGACAAGAAAACAGAACAGAGAATTGAAGCCTTTGAAATGTGCATATGTAGAAGAATAGGTAGTATTGGATGGAAGGAAAAGAAAACAAACGATGAAGTTTTAAAACAACTAAAAATGAAAAGAGAACTACTAAGCAGAATTCAAACAAGACAAATGCGATTTTCGGGCCATGTTAAAAGACACAACAGCCTACTAAAAGTAATCCTGAAGGGGAAAATACAAGGTAAAAGAGGCAGAGGCAGATCAAGACTAACATGGACGAGTAACATCAAAAGATAGACAAACCAGCCTATGACAGCCTGCACCATCAAAGCAAGAGACAGAGCAGAATGGCGCTCCATGGTAGTCAACCTTCGTGCGGAGACGGCACACGTTGATGATGATTAAAATGTGATTCCCTTTATGTCAAGGTTTGAACCTATGTCCGTTTATTTATCAGTCATCTATTGAAGTATTCTGAAGTACGATTTGAAAATATGTCAGAAACAAAAATTACACAACATATAAATATATATATATATATATATATATATATATATATATATATATATATATATTAATACATATATTATTGTATATCTATTCAATATATATATATATATATATATATATATATATATATATATATATACATATACATATGTATATATACATAAACAAAAAAAATGTATTTACCTATTCTTACACAAGTGAAAACACTACTAGAGTTGTCAGAGATGAGATTTCTCAGAAATATGTTGAGAGTTCTCTTGACAGCTGAAAAGACCAAAAATAAATTCTCAAAGAGGCCAAAACAAAATAGGCTTCGCTTTTTTATGTATTCATTTGCATTTCTTTACCTTGATCCAAAACAAAAAAAAAAGAGATCTTCCAAACACATCATAAAAAGGCAACTGACATTTATGAGACACGTCATGAGAAGATGAAAGTTTGTATATTTGATTACAACTGGCAAAATACAGAAAAAGAAAGATCGCGTGCGACAAAGAGAGAAATACTATATAGCTTGGTATCGTGGAGCGGTAAACAGTCAACACTAGAATTGATACGATGCATTAAGGACAGATATTTATGGAACAACATGATCGCCTACGCTATTCGGTATGGCACGTGATGATGATTGTTTACACAAAAGCCCTTTATTATATAGAACGTATAAAACAATACCTAGTCAGTCTATACGAGAGTTCCATTCTAACCCAGAGAACGAGAAAAATGATGTCATTAATGACACTCTAAATCGCTATTCGTACCTCGGATACTACTTAAACCATTCGAATATCTCTTCCAGTACCAGAGGCTGCAATTTTCCCTTAAATAAAATATTCTTTTAGATTGCCATCAACATATCCCACTGCCAGTCAGTTAAATGGCAGGTGTAGGCCTGAATTTGATGGGGGGGGGGGGGGACAGCTTCTCATATAGTCAGTTCTCCGTGGCTTGCTCCAGAGTGCCTTCAACCAAAAGTATGGTGATCCTAGTACCTGTAAGAAGAACCACTCATGTGGTCTACAAAGATATCCTTCAGTTGTGCAATGGAAGGTTCTTTGTCTACGTCCCAGGACATGCGGGAGTACGGGGAAATGAAAGAGCAGACAGGTTGGCTAGCTGTGCTATCGTTGACGACAGCCAATCAATGGGTCGGACGTACATCATCAATGCCCTCCGAGATGTGGGAAGGGGAAAGGGCTTTGACAATGATGAGTCCACGTCACTCCTTCGGATAATAGAGATGGAAGTTAAGATGGGCACAGCCAGAAACGAGAAACGTAATGGGGGTATATGAAGACTTATCAACCAACACATAACTGGAATCGTCAGTGGACTTTACGGGACTTGCTGTCGAGTGGATCTGAGCAACTATGGACATGTTCGGAGTGCAATGATGATGAGCCGCAAATAACATAATAACTCAATGGTAAGAGTCTCAATAGCACTTTAATTTTCTTCACCTTCAGATTGAGCAACATGGCTATGATGTCATGATGACTATGACCTTTTTGCCCATACAGTGTGCACCCGTGGTCAGTACAGGCCCTGAGGGAGAGTTTGGTGTCTGTGCGGACCTGGAAACATTAGTGACTACCCTATCAGACCTCACAGCCACTATATACTCTTAAATTGCTGAAGTGAAAGATAAATTGTACAATAAATATTGTTTTGAGGTTATTTCAGCAGGTATTCACGGAATATCGCATGTTCTGAAGTTGTTTGACCATCACCTGTTTCAAGTTTGGAAAGTTGTTGCACCTCAATGGACTTTATGGTTTCACAGCTCACTTGCCTCTCCTCAAAGTTAATCACTGTACGTATATTAATCAATTATTGGTTTTCTTTTATTTATTTTGTTCGCGTTTTTCTTTAGTCATCATATTTCACATATTCATCATTCATTCCAGCATCAATAATTATTATATATAGCATGACATGGATAATTGAAAGACTCCGGGTAGGATTCGATTCAATCGTGTAAATTGGCATGTGAATTGACCGTCGGCACTCTCTTTTCTTTGATGTTGTTAGAAGTCAATCCTGCTAACACCATAATGAACAATGTGAAATGGCTGCATATCGCCCTGTTTTTGCAAAGACTTAACTCTAGAGACTGCTTTGTTTGTTTTCAATGGAACTCAAGCGAGGAAGTGACTGAGAACTCTCTATTCGATGAAAGTCGGTTGGAATGTTGCCTGTGTCGCGGATTAGGGATGCACCGTACTCGACTTTTGTCAAGTGAATTTGCCAAAGAGCTTTGGCGGGCGCTGTGACAAGAGAGAAACGGACATAGGGAAATCCCGACTGTAGTGAAACGGATTCCTATATATATAGTTCATCGAAATAATATTCTCACTGAAAATCGCAGAATTGACTGAGTGCTCCAGTTACATCCTCAAAAACTCTCTCTTCGCGTAGGGACCAATGACCACAGTCCTGTGTTTTCTTTCTTTGACTTTCTGCATGGCGCTCTTGTCAGCTACCACCCCTTTTGTAGTGATGATTTTGTATCCTATTCAGGGCTGTACATTCACATTCATTGGTCGAATAATGTGGTCATGCTGTCTGTATCCCTGAGCACATTCAGAAAGTCAGGGCTGTACATTCACATTCATTGGTCGAATAATGTGGTCATGCTGTCTGTATCCCTGAGCACATTCAGAAAGTCAGGGCCGTACACTGTCCGTCCATTCTCCACAACAGCCATTCTAGCCAACCTCTCTGCATATTTACACACACACACACACATACACACGCACACACTCGGACAGTGTTTGAAGTGTTCTAACACACTTGGACAGTGTTTGAAGTGTTCTAACACACTCTTCGTTATACAATAAGCGATGTGTATTTTTGAGCAAACAGCAAAATATAGGCACAGTGTTTGCTGCTCTTGTAGCTCGTTGGTTATGCAAACCTCGTAATCCTGTTCACATGGACCAGAACTCATATATTTTAATTAATGCAGCATGTCCTACACACTTAATTTAACCCCTACAGATCCTAGTTTGTATACGAGCTAATTTGTAAACCCCATGTAGTGTGCTCTATTGAGTTCAAATAAATCCAATAATCCGGTGCATGTTTAGCCAGGAAGGACGTGATGTATCGACGGCCGTGGATCTAATATTTTTATTGAGAGCAGTCGGTCGAGTTTGTTTGCTTCAAGTGCTGATTTTAAGTTGCTGTTATTAGCTAGAGGCGCTCTGATGCATTGCTGCTGTTTGTTTACTTGTTCATCGCATTCCTTTAATTTTCGGAGAAAGAAAGAGCATTTATTTGCAAATAATATTGTACTGAGCGGTGCCATTTGGATGTGTGAGGCTATTTTCTCAAGGCAGGGTTATTAAACATTTGCATAACAATCATTGGAGAGTTGCAACTTACATTGTTGGTTTACCAGTCTTCTTTGGTTACCTATTTGGCGTTCCTGTCTGCCATTATTCCTTTTGACGGGATGTTCTTGTAGTCCCTTCAAGGTTGTAGATTCACATTCACTGCCGGAATAATTAACTTATTGTGTCTCTCTGAGTGCATTCAGAATATCAGCGAGGTCCATTGTCCGTACACTCTCTACAACAGCCACCCCAGCAAGCATCTTTACACGATCACAAGCTAAAAACACAGGAGGAGATAAATTCTGACCTGCTGAAACATTAGCGAGGGGGCAGAGTGTGACCTGCTGAAACATCTGCGAGGGGATATATTCTGACTTGCGGAAACATCTGCGAGAGCTCAGAGAGTGACCTGCTGAAAATCTGCGAGGGGACATATTCTGACTTGCAGAAACATCTGCGAAAGCTCAGAGTGTGACCTGCTGAAACATCTGCGAGGGGACATATTCTGACTTGCGGAAACATCTGCGAGAGCTCAGAGTGTGACCTGCTGAAACATCTGCGAGGGGACATATTCTGACTTGCGGAAACATCTGCGAGGGCTCAGAGTGTGACCTGCTGAAACATCTGCGAAGGGTCAGAGTGTGACCTGCTGAAACATCTGCGAGGGGACATATTCTGACTTGCGGAAACATCTGCGAGGGCTCAGAGTGTTACCTGCTTAAACATCTGCGAGAGTTCAGAGTGTTACCTGCTGAAACATCTGCGAGATGGCATATTCTGACCTGCTGAAACATCTGCGAGGGCTCAGAGTGTGACCTGCTGAAACATCTGCGAGGGGACATATTCTGACTTGCGGAAACATCTGCGAGGGCTCAGAGTGTTATCTGCTTAAACATCTGCGAGAGTTCAGAGTGTTACCTGCTTAAACATCTGCGAGAGTTCAGAGTGTTACCTGCTGAAACATCTGCGAGATGGCAGATTCTGACCTGCTGAAACATCTGCGAGGGCTCAGAGTGTTACCTGCTGAAACATCTGCGAGATGGCATATTCTGACCTGCTGAAACATCTGCGAGGGCTCAGAGTGTTACCTGCTGAAACATCTGCGAGATGGCAGATTCTGACCTGCTGAAACATCTGCGAGATGGCAGATTCTGACCTGCTGAAACATCTGCGAGGACTCAGAGTGTTACCTGCTTAAACATCTGCGAGGGCTCAGAGTGTTACCTGCTGAAACATCTGCGAGTGGGGCATATTCTGACCTGCTGAAACATCTGCGAGGGCTCAGAGTGTTACCTGCTGAAACATCTGCGAGATAGCAGATTCTGACCTGCTGAAACATCTGCGAGATGGCAGATTCTGACCTGCTGAAACACCTGCGAGATGGCAAATTCTGACCTGCTGAAACATCTGCGAGATGGCAAATTCTGACCTACTGAAACATCTGCTAGATGGCAAATTCTGACCTGCTGAAACATCTGCGAGATGGCAAATTCTGACCTGCTGAAACATCTGCGAGATGGCAAATTCTGACCTGCTGAAACATCTGCGAGATGGCAAATTCTGACCTGGTGAAACATCTGCGAGATGGCAAATTCTGACCTACTGAAACATCTGCGAGGGGGCTGATTCTTCGGTTTTTTACAGGAACTGCGAAACTCACATGAAGACTCACAACCAAAGGGAGTTTATTAACTCAGATACCACTTCAGTAGGCAGGTTGGGAGCACTAAAGGGCATTGAGGATAATTAACTATATTGTGACGTCGGCGTCACAACAATATGCGTACATTGGAAAAATGATGGTTGGAGAGGAGGATCTAATCAATAATCATACCACAAGGGAAATTGTGGAGGATTAAAATTATTGACATTTGTTACATTTGGAACACCATTTCCATTTCTACCCATTCTAACACATTAAATATTTTCTTTATTTCACCAAACTGACTCATTCTGTCCAGGTATACAAGAGGCCGTATACAGGGAGCCGTTTTGCTTCTTTCTTAGACCAGGTGTGGTTATCCCATTACTGTTTTGTAGCTGAATTAATGGCAGCAAAATTATGAACATCAGACGTGCTGGTTGCACAACCAGCAGATAAAATTGTGGTCTTTGTGCACATTCACGTGAAGTTAAAATACATCCGTACAAACATGTACGGTCGATAACTAAATGAAGAAAAGGTTGTCGAGGTTGTGTACTGAGTGCATGGAACGTAATATCTGCTTTTAAAGAATGGATTCTCCAATATCATTCTTTTGATCATATTCTTGTGTTACATTATGTTGTGTCTCCATAGAGAAGCTGAGATGTCGTGTTGCCTGTATTTTGATATTTTTGCACTGGTGGCTATTTCGATCGTCTTTATCGTGATGCTTTCTGCCATCTCTATAGCGTTCTAGTATTCCTTCCATTTTGCCTTCACGGCTCCCACATCGAACATCGTTTCTAACGGGTTAACATTTCATTCAACTCTAAACCAGAATATTGCATGTGCTTATTTTACAAATATTGTCACTAATTTTTGTTCCCATTATTGTGTATGTACAGTTTGATCTGGTATTTTCTTTTACTAACTTCATAACAAAATATTCCAGATAAATTATTATCTTTATGTCTCAAGTTCATCGATAAAATTCCTGTTCATTGTAAATGTTTTTGTACAACATAAAAAGATAAAGTCTACATAAATGACGTGATAGTCTATTTTAAGTTTATTTATTTAATATTCTAATTTTTTAAAATATTTCCCTTGACCTTTGAGTTCATTTGTTTTCTACTGCGAGCTTGCATCATAAACATTGACAAGCCTGATAAGTTAGGTTCATCAGATGGGTAAAAAAAAATGTTTCTAAAAATTAGAGCGCGACCTTCTTTAATAATAGGCAAGTGTAGCCGAAGTCTCTTTGATATCAGCCAATTAATATGTTATCCCTTTATATAACATCCAATTAAATTGCAACGCCTTTCTATGACATCTAATTAAACTGTAGCAGATTTCTATAACATTCAATTAAACTGTGACACCTGCCTATAACATCCAATTAAACTGCAATTAAATTGCGACGCCTTTCTATAACGTCTAATTAAATGCGACCCCTTTTTATAACATCCAATTAAATTGCGACGCCTTTCTATGACATCCATTGAAATGCGACGCCTTTCTACGCCATCCAATTAAACTGCGGCCCCTTTCTATAACTTCCAATTAAACTGTGACGCTTTTCTAAAATTTCCTGTTAAACTGCGACCCCTTTCTATGACTTCCAATTAAAATGTGACGCCTTTCTATAATTTCAAATTAAAATATGACGTCTTTCTATAATTTCCAATTAAACTGCGACCCCTTTATATAACTTCCAATTAAACTGCGACCCCTTTCTATAATTTCCAATTAAACTGTGAAGCCTTTCTATAATTTCCAATGAAACTGTGACGCCTTTCTATAACTTTCAATTAAACTGTGATGCCTTTATATAACTTCCAATTAAACTGCGACGCCTTTCTATAATTTCCAATTAACCTGTGACGCATTTCTATAACTTCCAATTAAACTACGACTCCTTTCTATAACTTCTAATTAAACTGCGAATACTTTCTGTAACATCCAATTAAATTTCGACGCTTTTCTATGACATCCAACTAAACTGTGACACGTTCATATGACATCCAATTAAATTACGACGCCTTTCAATGACATCCATTTAAACTGTGACCCCTTTATATAACTTCCAATTAAACTGCGACCCCTTTATATAACTTCCAATAAACTGCGACCCCGTTCTATAATTTCCAATTAAACTGTGACGCCTTTCTATAATTTCCAATGAAACTGTGACGCCTTTCTATAACTTCCAATTAAACTGTGACGCCTTTCTATAACTTTCAATTAAACTGCGACTCCTTTCTATAACTTCTAATTAAACTGCGACCACTTTCTGTAACGTCCAATTAAATTTCGACGCCTTTCTATGACATCCAACTAAACTGTGACACGTTTATATGACATCCAATTAAATTGCGACGCCTTTCAATGACATCCAATTAAACTGTGACACTTTTCATAACATCCAATTAAACTGCGACGATTTTCTATAGCATCCAGGTATACTATGACTAATGGCATTGCGTAGAGAGAGAGAGAGAGAGAGAGAGAGAGAGAGAGAGAGAGAGCGGTTGTCTTGCCTTGAAAACTTTTTATAAGAATAAAAATAACTAGTAAAACAAAAATAAAAAATGGTTAGGGGAGAAATGCCCGCCCTACCTAGAGTGTCTGGCAACCATCGTTACGCCACTGCTTTGAAACCCCCTTTGCGACAACAAAATCATTTCATTTGATAAAATCGAAGTAACATGCGACACAAAGTGCAAGTAATGTCCTGCTACTGTCTTCTATATGGAAGTCACATGCGACACAAAGTCCAAGTAATGTCCTGCTACTGTCTTCTATATGGAAGTCACATGCGACACAAAGTCCAAGTAATGTCCTGCTACTGTCTTCTATATGGAAGTCACATGCGACACAAAGTCCAAGTAATGTCCTGCTACTGTCTTCTATATGGAAGTCACATGCGACACAAAGTCCAAGTAATGTCCTGCTACTGTCTTCTATATGGAAGTCACATGCGACACAAAGTCCAAGTAATGTCCTGCTACTGTCTTCTATATGGAAGTCACATGCGACACAAAGTCCAAGTAATGTCCTGCTACTGTCTTCTATATGGAAGTCACATGCGACACAAAGTCCAAGTAATGTCCTGCTACTGTCTTCTATATGGAAGTCACATGCGACACAAAGTCCAAGTAATGTCCTGCTACTGTCTTCTATATGGAAGTCACATGCGACACAAAGTCCAAGTAATGTCCTGCTACTGTCTTCTATATGGAAGTCACATGCGACACAAAGTCCAAGTAATGTCCTGCTACTGTCTTCTATATGAGTCAAGTAAAATAAAAAATAACATATTAAAACCATTCATGGAAACATTTCGTATAAACTATAATCGAAATTTAAAAAGTTGTCTGCGCGACTCTTTTTTGCATAAACCATTTGCTGATCTCTTTCTAGTCTGTACCCCATGGGACGGAAATCTTGGCTTTAAAACAATTATATTTTAACTTTCTTTATTTTCATACTTCATGTTTATAAAAGACTTCTTTTATATGTCATATTTGTCCTTTTCAGATTAGTTGTCAAGAAGCAATAAAAAAAGAAGCATGATAAATATGTACACAGAAAAAAATAACATACTCAGCAATGGCATAGTAGTCAAGAAATAGTGTACGTTCTTAGAGCAGGAATGAAAGCTTTAACAACAAATGAAGCACTACTATATAGATGTAGTTCTTTATATAATTTGTAAATATGGTTTTAATAAAATCAGATTACTAAAGAAAAATTATTTACTTTAATTTAATAGAAAGATAAGAAATAACGGCATTAAAAATTGTGGTTACTATACTCTGCATTTAACACAGAAAGAGAGAGAGAGAGAGACGAGAGAGAGAGAGAGAGAGATAGAGGGAGAGAATGAAGTTATTCCATATATTATGGGAGTCAAGTCCAGGCAGATATCAACTGATAACATTCGACGAACTTTCTTCAAGGCACAGGAAAGACCTAAAATCAGATACACGAAATATCATCACAGAGATCTTGCAACAGCGCGGGTTAACTTTCAGTGAAAAACGCATAACCCAGTGTGAACAAAATGTGCATCTTCTCACAACGCTTCACTGTGTGCGTGCGTGTATAGGAAAAGACACGTAGACTATAGGGAGGAGAATTGAACAAAAAAATAGAAAAAATGAAATGGTAAAAGCTTTACGTGATTAGTAGACGGCACATATTTGAACGATTTAATGTTTTCAATTATCCCTCACATTTAGCTTTACTGCAGATTCTCATTTTTATGCATTCATTTGCATTTCTTTGCCTTAACCCCTTACGCAGACAATAGCTATGTTTAATTGACACACACAGAAGGAAACTGATAATTAATGCAAACTCTCTAGCTCTACTTTGGCTTAGAGTCTGTATATTTTGAGAATCCTAGTATTATCCACAAATCTTTTAAGTAATGATCTCACCCAAATAGTGGCGGGACGTGACAGACTAGACCGAACTATGCGTCTCTCACAAATCTTTTGATACAAATCTCTGGTTTACCGGCACCGCTCATGTAACAAAATTACGGCATCATTTATAGTCCTTTCGGAAATGATGTTTGCAGGTCCATCAAATAAATATATACTTTCTGATGGAAGCTCTAATATTAAACTCCCAGCTTTAAAACTGGTAGAATATTTTTGTTAGATCCTATACATTTTAAGGATGTACATTTACTTTCAATGTAGTCGATTCATCTCAATGGGCGATATCAGGTTATATATGAGGTTTTATCTTGTAAAAATGCCAATTATTGTTGACTGGTCTATTTTGATAAAACAGTGTATCTGGAGCTAAAAGTTTAGGGGTAGTTATCGACTTGTCATCATGAAATCATGAAGATTTCATTAATGGATGCTCACGCAGAATAAAAGGATGGAAATGGCAGGACAAAATCGCTAACATAGAATTATGTAAATTTACCAGTCATATACCAGTGGATAAGGAGATACAGCGAAGACGATGGCGCTGGATAGGACACACACTACGGAAGATTACTAAAAGTATTACACAACATACCCTTCTTGGAATCACCAAGGAAAAAAACAAAGAGGAAGACCAAAATTTTCTTGGAGAAGACAGATGGAAGCAGAGATGAAGATGATGGGGAAGACATGGAATGATCCTAAAAGAATGGCGAGAGACAGAACGGCTTGGAAAGTGTTTGTTGAATATCTATGCTCCACAGGGAGCTGAAAGGTAGATGAAGAATCCACTTGTTACAAACATAAACAGAAAATAAACTTATTTTGTTTATTAAATAACGTATTGATTTTTGTTCGAACTATTTAAATATTAAATGAATACAAGTTCAAATGTAAGTTTAATCAGTGTCAACATTGTGAGGTCATGTATAGAAGTTATGAAGGAAACTCAGACACGTGGGTCACACGGTACGCAGAAGGATAAACAATTAAACACACACACACACCCTATACCGATACAAACACACACGCAAAAGAACACACATTCATGCAACAAATGTGCACTCACACACACGTGCGCATTTTCAAATAAATTAATTTGATTAAAAAAATGACAATTTTTGTCTTAAATAAAAGAGAAAAATAAGTGGTATGGTAACAGCTTTATGTAGGTGAGAAACAAAACAAAATTCGAATATCGTTTCGGCCAAGTAAGCCTTCAGCTGGAACAATAAACAACAGTACACATGCATCTTGATGCCTTTACCCCTCATTTTGATAAACTGCGTTTGAATCAAGTCGTTTCCACATCACCCAAATAACATTTTAAAAAGTCAATATAATTATATAATTGAAAACACAAAGAAGAATTTAACTAACGATTACGTTCACACCCAGCTGTGAACTTTAAAAATTATATCAAGAAAGAGAACCTTTACGCTCCTTCTGGCACATCCTTAAGAAAGAAGAAATTACCCAGTAGCCCCCAGGGAGTACATTGTTCACACTCTTTCATATCGAGAATTGAATGTACCTTTTTACCCCGCCGCAATCCAAGCAGCCTATTAGGCCGATGCAACACAAGATAGGTTTTCGTGTGAGCCAGATTTAGTTTCTTTTCAATGAAAGACACACAATGATATCATAACAAGATCTGTTCAAGGACTTTTATCTGGAAAGTCACTGCTTTTTGGGTTCTGAAACAAAATTATACTTCCGGTTTGAAACTGCGTGAATTCGCACAATCATGTGTGATGTGTAAGATAAGCATTTCTGTCGTGAATGATTGTAAATATTATTTACCGAAAAAAAGAGAATTTGAAGATAAATGTTAGAAAAATTCTAAATTTTGACATTTGATAGAGATTAGTGTGGGAAGAATGCGACTTAAGATGATTGTTTTATGAAATATATATTATAGGGGTTTAGGCATTGAAGTTTTTCTTTGTTGTAGTGCAGATTTTAAACATTTTATTTCAACGTCTGTATTTGTTGTTTTTTTTCACTCAATTGAAATGGGAGTAAACGTAATGAGTATGAGATATAAAAGGAAAAACAGAAGATACAAATACAGATGTAATGATTTGTTGCTTGGGACAATGTGCACTTGATAATTACGTAGGGAGGTCAAAAAGTAATGCACACCAATTTTTTTCTCGGATAATAATAAAGATAGGAATATGAAATTTTGCACACTTGGAATATGACATGTTCCAATTATGTGCACCAAATTGCACAGCATTCTGATAAATATTACGCAATCTATGAACCGTTAAAATGGAGCTTGTCAACAATGTCCGTTACAAACAGCGAATTGTCATAGAATTTCTGGTTGCGGAAAAAGAAACTGTGGCAAACATTCATAAACGACTGTGTGCAGTGTACAAATGTTCTGCAGTCGATAGGAGCACAGTTAGTCGCTGGGTTCAGAGAATTAAAGCTGCAGAAAGTGTACGAGTGGAGCTGCATGATTTACCGCGTTCTGGACGTGTTGCCTCGGCTACCAGCACAGACATGTTAAACCGGGCTGATGCCATTATTCGTAAGGATAGGCGTATCACTAGTCAGCAATTGGCATTGCAGCTTACAGTCAGCAAGGGAAGTGCAATCGCAATTTTTAAAACTCTCGGATATTCAAAGATTTGCGCTCGATGGGTTCCTCGGTGCCTAACAAATGATCACAGAGTTCAAAGGAAAACATTCTGTTCTGAATTGTTGGAGCGTTTCGGTGTTGAAGGAGAAATGTTTTTGTCAAAAATTGTTACCGGTGACGAAACGTGGGCACATTATTATGAGCCTGAAACAAAAATGCAGTCAATGGAATGGCATCATCCGCAGTCACCAAAAAGAAAAAAAATTCAAAACATCTCCATCAGCCGGAAAGGTGATGATCACTGTCTTCTGGGACATTGATGGTGTGATTCTTGTTGATGTAATGACAAGAGGTGAGACAATCAACTCGACAGCTTACATCAATACACTGACAAAACTCAAAAATCTGTTCCACAGAGTTTGGCCTAATAAGCCATCTGCAGATTTGTTGCTTCAACATGATAATGCACGCCCTCACACAAGTCTGGTAACACGGGAAGCAATCAACAAATTTGGTTGGACTGTACTGCCCCATCCTCCTTACAGCCCTGATCTGGCTCCCTCAGATTTACATCTGTTTGGACCACTCAAAAAATTCCTGCGTGGGACACACTTTGACAATGATGAGGATGTGATCCGTGCAGTTAAAAAATGGCTACGCGAGCAGGACAAAACTTGGTACAAACGAGGCATTCATGACCTAGTTTCGCGTTGGCGTAAGGCAATACGCTTGGACGGAGATTATGTTGAAAAATAGGTAGTGTCAAGGGGATGTTCAGCTACAATCTGTGAAAATTTCACACATTTTGCCCGAATAGTTTCCGAGAAAAAAATTGGTGTGCATTACTTTTTGACCTCCCTTCAGTACATGTGTCTTTGGTTAAAGCAGAAAAGTTATTGGATAGCTTTTTGTCTGTACGATCGCTCATTGTCATCCTAGTTTTATTCTCTAATTGGGCGGATTCTTTGCCATAAATTTTGATGCTCTACTGCAGACATTTGATGTTTGCTTCCTGGTTTTTGCTGGACGTTTGCTCCTGAATATTGATTCATGGGATGACTGACCTGACTGTATTAGACCTCAATATTTTCATGTTAAGCAGTTTCCTGATCACCAGTGTTTGCAATTATGGCATTGAGAAAAAAAAGTCAAAAGTTCAATGGGCAGATACAGTCCAGTGAGGTATTTCTTAAAGGGGACAAAACAAAAAGAGAGATCATTAAAAAAACATCTGAAAGAAACAATATATATTTTTCTGGCACATCATGAGAAGATGAAAGTTGAAATACTTTATTACAGCTGGAAAAATACAGGGAAAGAGAGATCGCGGTCGACAATGACATAATATATAAAATATATTGGATAGCTTGGTGTCGTGTTACGGTAAACAGTCAACAGAATTTATACAATGCATTAAAGACAAAAAGATGTGCAGCGACATGATTGTCTATGCCCACCGGTGAGGTACATGATGACGAATTATTGAACTATTATCTTTTCTGTAAGTGTGTTCTGTTCTCTGTATTCCTGTGCTTGACAACTTTCTAGCAGTCTGTGATAATGTAAAGAATGAATAGAAGCACTTTACGGCACTAATCAATAGCACTGTCTGCTTCATGAAGGGAAATTATGTGGTGTTTAATATTTACAATCTATGAATGACTCGGTGGCTGAGTGGTTAGTGTGCTTGTTTCTTGACCAGAAAGGTCCTGGTTCGATCCCTAAACGTGGCGAATTTTTGTTTCGGACCGACAAGGCTCTGGGGTTCACCCAGGCTCTAAAATTGGATAACAGAGATTTTCTTTTGGAAGTAAAGGCGGCCTGGAGTCATACCGACCACATCGACCATAAATGTATTGTGGTCAAAGAAAAATATGGTACTAGCACCATATTCCCCATACGCCTAGTAAGGCGTGAATGGAAAATTTACTTTACTTTAATCCGTGTATGGATGATCCTCTTATTTCCCCATTTAGTGCTACATTTTGTTCATGCTTTTTTTTGGAGAAAGATAATTACTATAGTAAGCTCACAAATATTTGCTTTTGTTTAAAAATATATCTCTCAGCATTAGTGAAGTAACATCATCATCGAGTGTCGTCTCCGCAACAAAGGTTGGCAACCATGGAGCGTCATTCTGCTCTGTCTCTTGCTTTGATGGTGCAGGTTGTCATAGGCTGATTTGTCCATCTTTTGATGTTACTCGTCCACGTTAGTCTTGGTCTGCCTCTGCCTCTTTTACCTTGTATTTTCCCCACCAGATTTACTTTTAGTAGGCTGTTGTGTCTTTTGACACATAGTGAAGTAACAATTGTGGAAAATAATTATTGCTATCATCGTCATTCTTATACCACAATTTTTACCCTCTTGTCGTGTCAATAGGAAAGAAATGTGCTTCTTCGAGATATAGAAATATATCGTAATCCTTGCTTGGTTTCTATTTATGAATTTTACTGTTCATTTTGCGGTTGCTTCACCTGTTCGTTGAAAATAACATATTTCAAGCTTTTTTTAAGAAAATTGTAATGGAACCTACACATAACGAACTTGAATTTCTGAATGCACTGATAAACTACGTCAGTATTTCGTTTTTTGAAACTGTGTGCAGTAATTAGGGACGTTTAATAGCTCAAAATATGTGATTTCATTGGATCGGGAGTGAAACTTGAATCGTTATTCTCAAGAACATTAGATGGGAATTGTAAATACATTTGAGAGTTTGGCTGTGAAATGCTATTTTAATGTGTTTCCTGTAGTTAAGAACGAAACATGTCCTCGGTTGAAGTGACCAGACATTATCTGAGAAGGCTGAAGGAAAATTGTAAGGTTTCTACAAATACCAAAGACTAGCAAAAAGGTATATATTTTGAATATCTTTGACAAAGAAGGGATTAAACAAGAGAGCTATAGATATTTTGGACGGCAAAGAATTATTGACGCTAAAGAAATTGAAAATTGTACTTAGAACCAAGTTATCATATCCCTAACCACTCTATGTAGCATTACCTACTGATAAACACTTGCATATACGCCTCTGATTTTTGAAATAATATATATATATATATATATATTTATATTTGAAATAAATATACCGTAAAATAAAATTGTTGATATATCAATAACTAAGAAGCTGATCAGAATAACAAAGAAAATGACTTTTAATAAAATTAATGTGCAATTTACGTAGCACTTGTTGTATTACAATTTTAAGGTTGGAACGAAAATAGGACCTCACGCAAAAAAAAAGAAACAGCTTCTAGGATAAGTAATTACTGAAACATTAAAGAAATTTCAACGGTAAACATTTGTGAACACACAATAGTAGTTGTATTACATATTCAATCACGAGGTATGTGTTGAAATAATGTATATATTGTGAAAATGCTGGAATATATATTCTGGACAGTTCGAGAAGTTATTCTTACACAATGACATAATGCGCCAACGGTAGGGGAAATGGGACATTTCAGAAACAGGATGTGTGAATTTTTCTGACCCTGGAAAAACCTATCAAACTCTGTACATATATTTTTTTTTAATTGGAAAAACCAGCAAGCTGTGTACACATATTTTGGCATTGGAAAAACCAGCAAACTGTGTACACACATTATTTTTGACATTGGAAAAACCAACGAACTGTGTGCACATATTTTGTTGGGTTGCCTTATCTGACTTTTACATTTGCGTAAAATTAATTAAAATTATTAGCATCGTAGTCTACATCTAGTTCCTATCTAGAATAAAATGTGCCAGCAACAACTGTTTGCCATTGACAGCATATAACAGGAAAATGATAAACCTTGAAGGATGACCCCGGAAATAGAATGTGTTTAGGATATACGTTATTAAGTTTTAGTACACTAGAACACATCGTTTGAAGGCGAGGACACTGCACCTCCTTGCTGTTATTGCCTTATTAACTCAGTGAACCAGGCATCTATTCTCTGGGTTGGCCAGTTAGCGTTAGGATGGGAATTGAAGTCAAGCTAGACCTCTAATAATCACTACGTTACTGACGTCCCTTGAAAAAAATATAGCAGACCACTTGCACTTCACCAATTTCAACTACATCCACTTTTGTCTCCAATAATATTCTCTTCGTTTTGATTATCCCCCTAACATAACCCATCTGTCGATCCTGCACTACCAACTCCCAGACTTGTCTAATTCCAACATGTAAGGCTGCAAGTTCTCTCAGATCTGCTTTGTTCTCGTCTAAATGTAATTCCCGTCCAATTCATCTCTGCTCTCCTCTGATAACATTATTTGTCTCTACTTTTCTGATCGTCTCCAACCGATTTCTTTTTTTTTCTTCTAAATCTCGTCTGTTCTCCTGTGATAACATTATTTTCTGTGGAACCCATTTGCAATTTTTCATTGTGGTTGTGTAATATTATTATCTTCTTCGTTTAAACCGTTGTGTCTCCTGAACTTTTTCTTTCATTCTGACATTCTCTGAATTGAAAATTTGTGTGTAGATTATTTCATGCTTTATTTAGCAGTTGCATGAGGCGATCTATTGTATGTTTTGGTTTTTTACTTTATTGCACACATTGATTTAATATTATAATAGTTCACGTTGGGCCCCGTATATCGTGACCCTAACTTCGAACGTTCCAGAGTTTGGATGATATACTGAAGAGAGAATTTTGACGCAGTTCACACGATACTTCAAACTTCGAAATTAGCTTTCCCAGTGATAAAAATGTCTCCCAAATGCGCTTTTTTGATCAACCAGAATATCCAGGAACTCAGTCTGGTAAAGCTTTCGGTCTGGAGATCTACTTTTTAAAAATCAGTCACTGGAAACTACTGTTGATGGAATCGTGACTAAGCAACTAGTTTTGCAGTCAGCAATACCGTTCATGTAGCAGTCCTTAATGGTGCCACATTTGTACAAATATAAACTACTGTGCCCAGGGATTGACACTCCCTAATGAAGAGATACGATTGTCAAAAGTAAAGTAACTACCATCCATTCCCCCACCCCTAACCAATCTCAAAAGTAAAGTAACTACCATCCATTCCCCCCCCACCACCAACCAATCTCAAAAGTAAAGTAACTACCATCCATTCCCCCCACCCCCTAACCAATCTCAAAAGTAAAGTAACTACCATCCATTCCCCCCACCCCCTAACCAATCTCAAAAGTAAAGTAACTACCATCCATTCCCCCCACCCCCTAACCAATCTCAAAAGTAAAGTAACTACCATCCATTCCCCCCCTCAACCAATCTCAAAAGTAAAGTAACTACCATCCATTTCATCCCACCCCCCCCAACTAATCACAAAAGTAAAGTAACTACCATCTATTTCCTCCCCCCCCCCAACTAATCACAAAAGTAAAGTAACTACCATCTATTTCCTCCCACCCCCCCCCAACTAATCACAAAAGTAAAGTAACTACCATCCATTTCCTCCCCACCCCCCCAAAAACTAATCACAAAAGTAAAGTAACTACCATTCATTTCCTCCCACCCCCCCCCCCCTACTAATCACAAAAGTAAAGTAACTACCATCCATTTCCTCCCCACCCCCCCCCCAACTAATCACAAAAATAAAGAAACTACCATCTATTTCCTCCCACCCCCATCCCCCACCCCCAACTAATCACAAAAATAAAGAAACTACCATCCATTTCCTCCCCACCCCCAACTAATCACAAAAATAAAGAAACTACCATCTATTTCCTCCCACCCCCATCCCCCACCCCCAACTAATCACAAAAATAAAGAAACTACCATCTATTTCCTCCCCCCCCCCAACCAATCTAAAAAATAAATCAAACTGACTGTTTCCTGTGATCACGTGATCACGAATGGACTGTCGTATCAGGTTTTCTCAAAGCCCAAGGTCATCACATTTAGAATTGGTTTGAAAGATGGAAAGAGGTACTTCGTTTGTTGTTGAGTTGGAATGATTTTCTCCTTTGATGTGATGAAATAAAGAAGTTCTGGTGAAGCTTTCTTTTTTAAAGAAAAAAAATACTCTTGTGTCATCATCACTCCTCAGTAAGTCATGTACTTTTCATTGTATTATATATTATATGTGAAATTTATTTGTTTCTCAATTTTACTATACTATTTAAGACTCTTGATGTTTATGTATTTGTTTTAAACCTAAGTTATGTGCATTCTCTGTATCTCTTTATCGAAATGAATATTGTTTAGGGTCTGGGAACGGATTAATTCACTTTGAATTAAATTTAACAGGGTGAGCTGATTCGGACTTCAAGCTATTTAGAACTCAAACAAACTCCTTGATGGAATTTAGCTTGAAGTATGAGGCACCACTATATACATACAAACAGAGAGAGAGAAATAGAGAGAGAGAAACTCTTTAGAACACTATAATCATCCAAACGTTGTGACACCAGTGTCAGACCTAGGAAATAGACTCAAGAAAATTCAGGAAAATAATCAAGATCGAATTGTAACGTGTTAGACACATGATAGGAAACAGACTGAGAGATAAGGACAGAGATGTGGCGATTTAAGAAGGAGACTAGGAATAATAATATTACTAAATTTATTGATTTTACCATTTTTCAGATCAGTGTTACGGTTTGGCTTTCGCGTTTGGATTTGTGTGCTTAATTCAGAATAGTTTGTGTTTTTTTTACCGATGAAGGCTTTTACTGAAACGTCGTAGTTTATTTCGCCTCTCTATTAGTTTATCTGCTGTATACCATTTTGTGTTTATTTTATACTGAATGTATAGGGTGTCATGCTCGCTAACGGAACTTGCATTACCTTAATGACATTACTACTAAAAACTCTCTAATTTAATTCTCCACATAGTATACAAACACACTGTCCATCTATTCTGTGCAACAACAATTAGGTGTCACACACTACAGACATATCATCGTTCATTTCTCGCACAATGAACACCTCCCTGCTCACATTTTACACGCAATATTTTCATGGGTGTTAGAATTATTGAGGAAATGCCGGGTTCGGTAGATAATGAGACTCTCTATATGGAAAGACAGAATAAAATGATCACGATGAAATAATGAACTAAGGGTCATGCAACGAGTCACCAACGAACCGTTCCAAAATATTAGATGAAAGAGAAATCTATGAAAATATGAACTGATGGATATGGTTATGGAAGGCCCCGGTATCTCAGCAAACGAATTAGAATTCATTTTTGCTCAATCGCCCGTGCCTGTGGAATCATCCAAATTACTATCTCATCTCAGAAACAAAAAAAGGTAGTTGTAGTCTCCATCATAGCAGTCTCAGCACACGCCAAAAGACATAAGGCGAAACCGCAAGGAAAGTGAACACAGCCATGTCATATGATGTCATCATTCATCGAAGAAATCGGAATATCTAAACACGATCGAAACGGATGAAACGCACAGCTCACGGTGTGCACAGATCACTGCCGGAATATCAGCACAGGAAACATAACTGTAGAAGATGTCAATAGAACAGCTAAAGCCATAAACTATATTTTCTCTCGACGCCGAAAGTCATACGAGGAAGTAAAGAAGAAAATAAGAAACTGAATGGTACAACTGATACATGTTTTTTAATACAATCTGTTTAGTTGCAATTCAATTTCAAAGAGCATTTTGAAGAATAACATATCTTTCTATTACAAAATTCTATGTCAATGAAAGTGAGACAGAAAGTTATTATAAAAAACATATAAAACCGATCCAAACATATTAACGTAATGCGAGGACAGTACGCTGTAAAAAAAAAAACGTGGTCGCCAAACACGCGATTTCACAGAAGAATATTTAAATGTCTCAAAAGCCAAAAAGAGCAAAGATAGATGTTTCCGTACGGTTGGCATTTAAGTAACTCCCACCTCATTCAATCCCAAAACATCAATAATTCAACAATCGTTTTATGTTAGGCATGTTGTGAGAAAATTAAAACTTGGATAAGCAATGGCAACAGGTCGAATACAATGAAAAAGAGTCAATGAACAACAGGGAAGAAGATACTGTACACCAGGGAAGAAGATACTGTACAACAGGGAAGAAGATACTGTACAACTTGATTTGTGGCATGGCAGGCGATTACAAGGAAATGATACGCGGCAGTACTTTAACTCTTTCCATATGTTCCGACGCACCATACGCCATGCCGATTTCGGTCATGTACGTTTAGCCGCACAGTGCGTCACTCTCAATTTGATTAATGTAAACTGTCATCAAACCATATTCTTTTTACAAGTTTTGTATCATCTTGGCATTAGTGTAATATAATTCCTTGTTTAATTATATAAAAATTCATATATAATATGTTAAGTGTTAGATAAATATAAACATGTAGATTGATATTTATAAAAACATGACAAATTTTGTCTCTGAAATCTCTACAGCTAAATTGATAAAAATCTTCCGTACTGAAAGAGTTAAATAAGATATTTTATATACACATGAGCGCCAATTTGTACGGTATTTGCACGAAGGAGAAATGAATTAAAAAAGTTACCTCTAAAGTATTTATTGAAAAACAGTCAACAAGTCAATGACCTTACCTTATATGTTAAGAGCACTAATTATTCCTAATTGGTTATATGATTCAATTATACTTTGTACATTATACCTCTTCTGGCGCATACATAACGCCATGATGTATAACTAAGTCGTTTCCTTCGATCGACTAGATTGGTGAAGTCGGGAGGCAAGCTGCATGGGCAATAGCAATCTTCCATCTGTACCTGCCTGAACAAAACTATCACCCAAAGTTTGAGAAGATGTTTGTCTTTCTGAAATCTGTCTTCGTTGTCATGATAAGCGCTACTCTACATACGTGGCGACTTAGTAGTCCAATGTAATAGACAGATGCCTATTGTTATTATTGTACTCGCATGAAAAGACACAATGATGAAATATATGAGGCACTGCTAGAAGTGCGCCCGATATAAAAAAAATTAGTGACGAAGTAAAGCACTTGATTGTTTCTTGATGAATAGACTTAACGAGCTCCCGCTACGACTCATGAAAAGTCACAATTGTAGCTTCAGGACTTGATTCAGGTGATAAGACAATCACAGGGACCCTGTAATAGGAAACTCTTTATATAGAACTTCATAACTGGATGCAATCTGATCGTCATTAGTACGCCCCCTTGGAGCAAATGCTTCTACCTTTTAAAAGGTGAATAGACAATGAGACCTTATAATAGATGCTAACAAGTAACCGGTTAACGACTGACATGAGAAACTTAGCTCAGGACAGATAATGTAAACTTCGCACAACAGATGCAGTTAATGATGCCGAGAAATAAATGTTTGAAAATAATCAACAATCATCATCTAGTTAGTTATTTCGTAAGTAAAGTAAAAAGTAAAGTAACCCCCGTCACGCCAAGTGGCGTATAGGGAAATATGGTGTTAGTGACCCTATATTTTACAGACCTTCAGCACATGATTTTTGGGGTAATGTGGTCGGTATTACGCCCGTGCTGCTTTACTTTCTCAGAAAAAATCCGGTACCCATTTAAGGCTGGGTGAACCCGGAAGCCGTCGGTTGGGATCGAACCCTACCTCTTGTCCTTTGTAGTCCAGTTCACTAACCACTGAGCTATCACGGCTCCCTGTTATTTCGTAAGCTGACGATGATTACGTCGGTTCGTGACTATCAACTCTTCTCTGTCCCCGTCAACTTTCTTGAGTCCAAGTTTAAATTACGAAATCGTCGAAAGCCTCCTCGATTATATACTCATCACACGTCCTCGTTTGTCCAAAAGTCTAGTCTTTTATTTGAATCGAACATTGTGCTTAAATCGTAAAAAATGTGAAATTCCTCCTACGCCTTAATGCAGGGAATATGACGTGGGTGCACATATTTCTCAGTGACCAGAACATATGGCATGAGTGAATTAGTTTAGTCGACAGAACATCTTAGCGTGCATAACGAGCAACTCCATAGTGCTCAGATCTCCTCCTCAACATGTTCCCAGTATGAAACACACCTCCACACACTAGCGAAAGCAATAACATTGGCTTCAGCTCAAATGCACGAACCCCATAGCATTGAATGAGAATATAACATAACAAATAAGTTATGAAAGAGCTTTAAAATGCGTTAATAGCCATACATCTGGGAAAAAAAAGATTTCATAAAATAATGAGGCAAATTGAAAATTGAAGAAAAAAAAACATAGCTGGAAGAAACATAGAAGTCAGGTATACAATGATACAATAGAAATTCAGTCAGAGACACATAATGCAGCAGGAGGTCGACGTCTGGGAGTCATGACACAGGAGAGCCCGTCAATCTAAAGTGTCAAGAGGCTAAAGGATCCAAAAACCTACTCAACAGAATTGCTTCTGATGACCGGATGGTCTCCTGCTGCGGAGCTCTGATATAAAGAGTTTCATATCATCAATGTTTCAAACACAAACCTTAGGGATTCGATCCAGTCAATTTCTGTATTTTCATTAACGTCAATTATTCTAATCTGATTGGTACACTTGCCTGCAGTTAGCAATAGCTAGAGTTCCGTTTTCTAAAATGTCACGTGTCATCATTAATTGTTCAGCACATTGTGTACACGTCCTTGCTGAGGGATTTTACGATCAAGCTACTGCATCAGATTCCAACAGTTAATTTCATTTTGATGATTCTTTTTAAAAAAAAACATCTCTTTATAAATATCAACTGGACTTTATAAATAACATTCGGATTGAATAATTATTATTTGCAAATGTACGGGGAGTAGATAGCCAAGTTGTTTAGATTGCTTGTCAAACACGTGACAGCCGCTCCATTTCCATTAGGTTCCATAGTATTTTACTCTTTGGTGAGAAACACAATATTATACACGCAAAGTTACGTTTAGTACATATTGCACAGCTAGCCTGTATTTACATAAAAATATATGGCAACCGGGGTCCTGACAACTGTCAAGGGAGGAAAGAATAGAGAAACTGTCACCTGCCACGCATGTCGTAAACGAAGACTAAGGAGGTTGGGGCCAATGTCTTCGCTGGTGCTACGGAGTTGGTGCATTTGAACTGAAGTCATCTTAAGTGCTTTTTCTAGCGTGCGGCGGAAGTGATTTATATTGAGAAACGTGATTCTAATTCCCTTGCAATCACACTTCCAAAATGGGAGTTTAAAAAAAACAAAAACTGTAAAGCTATGAAATAAAAACCGAAACAGTCCTTTTGAAACTAAAATAACAAACTCATATCACTTTAAATTATCATAGTCAACCATAACAAATGAAACAGTTAATATGAACATTCCATATCATGATTTCAACACTGCGTCTCTTAATTTAATGAAAAAGCGTCAAAATGTACCGGTAATAAATACACATGAAACAGAAAATCCAATAGCGACCATGTATGTACATGTAAAAGTGTTGTTGGGATATACGGTGAAGACAAATAAATAAGTGACGGAATATGATCCCCTACACTCGTTGGCATGGAACACAGCTTAGCGTATTTATTGTATCTCTACATGAAACTTGAACAACCAAGTTTATTTATTAACACAAACACAATTTTGAAGAAAATCGTTCATCTGAATTGTTATTATTAATATATTTAGAAGTGTCCCTTTGGTGTCTTTTTACGGGAACCGCGGTAACTCAGTGCTTAGTGAAATAAGTACGGTAGGCTTCTATATCTATCGACTGTTCCAAGTTATATAAATCATTGAATTAGTACCTGATTGTTGAGGGGTCACTATGGTGGCCTGATGCTGAATACATCACCTAATAAATGTGCTGTTGGTTTATGAAGTTTGGGCACTAACACCTGGTTTTCAGTTGTACTTGATTAAGGCGTGGAGGGAACCCATTTTAATAATGACAGTTTTTTTATATTTTTTCCCTGTGATAATTATTTAATTTGTTGCTCACAATACGAAAATAAATAGCGGGAATTATCGTGATTGATAACTTATCCATTAAATAAGCAAGTAGAAGCGGCATGCTATTTTTTTTCAAGATATAGAACGAAGCTAAAATGAGAAATTAATCACAAATTTAAAAGTTTACAAAAGGATACAACAAGCAATAGGAGTCCATGATGATTTTGTGACTGTTGTAAAGAACATGGAATGGTTCGGGCATATATCTCAACAGTTTGGCCCGGGTTTTTCTGCAAGGAACTGTGAAAGGAGCGAGACGGGATGGTAGGCATAGAAATAGATGGGGAGATAACATCAACAAATTTACAGATCTTGACTTTACAGTCCCAAACAATGACTGAAGCTAAAGAGGAATGGGGAAGGTTGACTATACTAAATCTGTCAGTGGTAATCCAACGACCCCCGTGGGTATGAGATGAAGAAGAAATAACAGTATTTAACACCCTTCTTCATCCCTTCCTCATCTGACTTTAAGCGGCGTCGAAGGGAAATATAATTTGCGTCCTTTGCTCTTCTGTTGGCCTCTGATGCTGTTATGTTTTCTATAGCTTCTAATATTCCATTATTCCATCTTTTTGGTGGTCAACCTTTGAGTTTGGTGCCCTCGCAACATTTTTTAAAGGTTCATTGTGTTGAGTTTTGTTCACTCTGCCTTATCATGTGACCAAACAATTTTAATTGCTATTTGTTTATGTATTCAATATCAGCGAATTATTCTAAGGTCATTTATGATCTTGGGGGCCTCGGTAGCCAAGTTTGGAAAACCACTCGACTAGGCTACTGACGTTCGGGTAACCCATGTTCAATACCCGCTGGAAGCAGTGTGAATTATACTCGTGGCTGGAAAAAAAGATAGCCCCCGCTTTCGACCCAGCCGCTGGCAGAATTGGGTAACATGGTTGTACTCTGGGAAGGTGAAGAATGCCGCCTCGCATCGTGAGTTTCAATGCTTGAAGCGACACTATCCAGAAGTCTCCGAATACTTCTGGATAGTCGACAGAGCACATATGGGTGAAAACTCGCTTGCTAAGACGCCGATTCAAGTCTCGTACTTTACCGTTACCTATTTCTAATCTTATCTCTCACGTTGTTTCCTGTCATTCGTCTAGCACATTTAATCTGTGTAGTAGTTTTTTTGTTATTGTTTTTGAGTCTATAATCCAGGTCTGGCATTGGTAGCGCCGCGTTGGGATGAAGATTGTGTTATATAGTGCTCGTTTTATCTCTCTAATGTTATTTCCTTGTTCTACAGCAGTGGTGTTAGTTGTTCGATGATTTGACAAGCTTTGCTACTTCTTGAATCTATGCCTGCTGCTTATGATTGTCGTTTCTCACTAGACTTTCTAGATATTTAAATCCACTTCTCTCTTGTTGTTGTTGATTTTCATATTGTATTGAGCGCCTGTGCTGGTATGCCTCTTAAATATTCTTGTAGGTCTTCTGTTTGTCCATATATTAGTACCTGATCGACTGCAAACAGAAATTCGTTAAGCTCCTCTGTATCTGATGGGTTGGCTAACTTATATGTGCAGTCCATGTAGTTAACAAACACTTGGGGATATATGATATACCCCTGTCTTATTCCTGGTCTAGCCTCGAAGAGGTCTATGAACACTACTGATGTTCTGACTATGCAGATGCTGTTGTTGTATGGACTTTTACATAGGTTTGTTAGATATTGACTTGCTCAGGATGTTGTTAGTATCTCCACCCATAGTTGTTCTGTGTTTATTCGGTTGAATGATTCTTCTTAGTCCATGAATGTTATGTACACACGTAGATTGTGATCTGTCGTATTTTCAACTAACTGTTTATGGTGAATAGTACATCAGCAAATCTTATATTTTTTCGGGTTCCCATTCTGGACTCCATTATCTGTAGTTTTATAATTTGTCTTAGCATTTTTCCACCATCATTTTGACCCATAACGTTTTCATGCGCCTGGATGGTAGATACCTCTAAACTGGTTGCAGTTTATCTTGCTACCTTTATTTCTCCATATTGGTTATCGGTACTTTTGCTGGAGACAAATTATGAGTGATCTTGTAGTTTTTTTTGTATAATGACTCTGTTCTTCTCATTTGACATGGATGTAAGTGGACACAGAAGTCAGTAATGGCTTATGTTCTTCTCATTTGACATGGATGTAAGTGGACACAGAATTTAGGGGCTTATACCATGTTACATATAACATGGCTGCAACAAAGTTCCTTCCCTTAACTCTGCTGCCTTTTCTCCATTGGATCGCCAAATCTATGACTCCAACAATTCACTTCTGTATCCATTGTTCTTCCTTTCAAGATTGCGCTTGACTAATTCTCTTCCAGATCTGCTTAATTTTTAAATACACGGCAGTTCTTGTGATTGTTTCTGCAACTCTTCTGATCACATGACATAGTCAGTTCCATCTTTATTCTTTCTTTATTTTATCCTCCAGTTTCTGGCATGTAGCGTCGCGAGATGATGAATGTGCAATTTTCTGTGCTTGACTAGTTGTGCAATCTAAACTGATCTCTTGTCGAATTTAGTTCAGAATTCCATCTATCCATCACTTTCTGTGTTTCTCTTTTGCATGGCGATTGATGTTTTCGTTTAATACGCTCGAGGTGCAGATTCGTTATTAATGATTTTTTTTTTCAAATGCCCAAACCATTTGATTCTTTGTTGTTCAATATGGTAAATAGTTGATGCTATATCCATAATTTTTCCACAAAAGTTTCAATTTTTATTGTATTCTATCTGGTTTTGTTTATAGCTTTTCTTATACATTTTAATTAAGATGTTATTTCACGCTTATGTTTTTCACGAATTGTTCATGTCTGAATTTGATAGCATAATTTGGGTGTATACAAAATTTGCATTACTTTTTCTTTTGGCATAAAAAACATTCGGATGTTTCAAAATGTGTGATATTTGGTAGTTTACATTGTTTGTTTTCTGAATTATAGTCTCTTTCTCTTCAACTTTTCGTCGTAGGTAAACATACTACCTAAGTACTCGTACTGTCTCATTTGATTTACCTGATCACAGAGCGAGAGAGATTTGATTTAGAACCTGCTGTTGTTAGCAAAATAGCTTCGGGTTGGGATCCATTAATTGTAATTTTTTTATTTCATCGTATCGTATACCCTTGACACACGGAAAGAAGACAGAGGATAATTCATCCTTTTTGGGAAAACAAACAAGTTTTAGTCCTCAGCGAAAAGCAACTGGTAAAATTAAATTGTCTAGTTGTGAGTTAGTAGTGCTGGTGTTTGTTTCTTTGAATATGTTAAATACATACTGCATCCTGTGATGTAGCCAACTCGTTTAGGATGCACCTTTTGAATAGAACTGGTTGCTGATTTTGTTTGATCAAAATATTCTAAAAATTATCCTAATTGGGTAGGATGTGTGAGGAATGATGATATTCCTGACGTTCTTTTTCTACTGTTCTATTAATCATTTACATATGTACCGAAGCTTCTCAATTGATGATCTGTATTTAAAATTCAATAACAGACGTACCTTGACCTTCCTGTCCAGATCGCGTGGGTGTGTTCCTCCCTCAAGTATTGTCACTGGACTGATCTGTGCAGGTGTATCTGGTTCAAAATTCAATAACAGCAAGGGAATTAGTTTAGTCGACATTTCATCCTCGCTGTACTTCGGATAAGTCCATAAGTACTCAGATTTCCTCCTCCGTATAATCATCAAAGTGCAGTGACTGACTGCATCGGTATTGTGTTGGCTGACAAGTCTTCTTTTAGCTTCCTGCGTTGCGCTCTTGTCTGGTATCTCCCACCTTGATACGATATTCGTGCAGTCTGTTTATGGTTTCGGATTGACAGTCATATTTAGAGTTGGTTTTTCGTCAGTGCCACTAAGGGCTTTGAGAATGTCAATGCGGTCCATTGCTCTTCCGCACCCAACATCAGCCAAACTGAAAAGCCTGTAAACTCTGTCATTACCTCTTACAGTCGCTTGCACCGACATGAAAATGAAGCAGACTTTTTGTCAAATTAAACAGAGATTATGACCAACTCCACCACCACCTAGTCGTCTACACTTTAACATCTCCTGATTAATGTTAACATGTATTATATTACATCCACATGGCCTGTTGGGACTACCACAAATATGTTTGCGTAAGACAAATGTGTCTTTTTCAATAAATTAACTTTCGAAACTTCCGCAAATAATTTCGGAAACTATTCAAATTAACATGAATTACGCCGTATGAAGCAAACCATACAACTCTCTATATAAACACACATTTCTCTCACTGTAGGAGATGAAAAACATGATAAAGAACCAAGAAAATCTGAACAGCTTTAAGGAAACAATGAGATGATTTTATAAGCAAAAATATGATTACATGTTTACTGAGGAAGAATATCTAGATAACCTAGAAAAGAATAGACAATCCGAACGAGGATACAAACTTGTATTCATCGACATTGTATTTACTAAAAAAGATCTGCTTTTCAGCATATTGCAAGCTCAGTACCCCATAAAGGGAACACAGAAAACTATCGACAGAAAAAGAATATCAATAAATGGCGAGAGCAAAAGAAACGCAAGTAAATTCAAGTAAAAGTAAAATTTACTTCATTTATTCTGAGGTCTGTCATACTGGGGAATAAAGGCTGCATGTCCAGTGCAATTGCCACGAGTTTATGGTGCAGAGCTATATTTTACTCGGGTTAGAAAAAAAAAACAGAGAAGCGGTGAGATAGTAAAGCGCAGGAGAGTGTTAATAATAGGGAGCTCACATTAATGCCAGATATACAACTAGTTGTTGAAAGAAGGGGTTCTCCATTCGCCGAGGGAAGACACATGTTACATCTGATATCTACAGTTATATACATATGAAAATAGTAAAAGAATAAAAATAACGTGTGTCTTTATTCAGGAAATTCTAATCACTTTCTTAATTACATTGAAGATATTTCATGACGCTCTGCTGAAGCTGTGGCATTGATAAGGTTTTGTGTTTGTGTTATGATTTCAACGAGACAGGAATGTTGCTGTTTGATATTTACAGTGAGACATTATCATCTATCCTGTCCTTGTTGGCTCTCATTTAAGAGAAAGAACTTCCTTAACTTACAGCGGAATCATATTATTAATGTGTAAGGTACCCTGTGGCAGGTAGTTTGAAGATCCCTGGTCTAAGCAGGAAGGTAAAGGTTCACTATTTTAGTTATAATGTAAGTATTTTGCAAACAGTCTGTGCAAATAGTGACGTTATAATGGTAATAAATGTTCAAGAGTTTCTATTGTAAGTCCGTTTACTAAGCGTTGATGTCACTCTGGTGTTGAAAGACGTTCCTGCTTTTAAAGTGTAACTTCATTTTGCCTCTGTAATGATTTTACTTGAATAATATTTAGTATTTACTGGAGAAAACGCTAGTTGAGTTAGTGCACAGAATATTGACTCTGAATCATTTTTTCTCTTTCCCGATAACCAAATCATTAAAATATGCTTCTGTCAGACTCCAACTCAACACTTAAAACTGTTTGCACTTCTCACCCAATATGTTAATTTTCTTCCCGTAATATTTTAGAATATGTTTCCGACTACATATGCTCATAATCTAAATAAAAAGCCTTCGACTTAGTATCTGTTCAGATATAAAAAAAAATCCTCGGCTGTCCCTGAAGGTCTAGCATAGCAACCTATAACTGACCAATATCCTATTCCATCGCAGAGCTTCCAAGAAACAGACTTGTCTGCAACAGCCTAGCATCAAGGTGGGAATTACTATGGTCTCTGTAGTGGAGAGAGTCAATGATATAGATAACCTAGCACTATACCCGACGCAAAAAGGGGGAGGGGGAAGGGACACATGTCAACATATCTAGTAGAAACACGAACTTCAAGACGACATTGCATTTCCCAATAGCCATATGATTGATGGGTCTACGGCTCAACCACCAGGCGCTGGCAGCTTTACATCAAATAAACATTGGACTCAAAGCTTACTTGTGAATGCTACGAAAGTGGGCGCTATGACTTCAAATTACTAACAGCGGTTCAGCTACTTGTCAGTTGTTTCTATTGTATTATTCTTTGTTATTTGTTAATCTCAAATTAGTTTGCATTGAATACAAGGTAAAAGAGGCAGAAGCAGACCAAGATTAACATGGACGAGTAACATCAAAAGATGGACGTCAGCATATGGTAACCTGCATCATCAAAGCAATAGACAGAGCGGAATGGCGCTTTATGGTAGCCAACCCTTCGGTGCAAAGACAGCATTCAGTGATGATGATGAGTTTTGAAATTGCCCAGAAACCTTAAAAAAAAAGTAATACATACTCCAAGAATGCAACGAAATGAAGTAAACAAGGACTGACATATTGCCCCGGTTGTGATTAAAATGTGTCTACTCAAATGAACTTGAAGACCTATAACGCTTAAGTGTGGGGTCTCCTTATCGACATACTCGACATCGCACTTACTGCATCTAATATATCTGAAAATCTGTCTTCTACACTCTACAGCACTGGGAGGATTCCATTTAACCTATTTAACGAGAGCTCATTCATCTCACTGATCTCTTTCGTAGTTTCAGATTTATAGTCCAAAGAGATGTTTCACCAACTTCGAAAACTTGAAGCACATAATGTAATAGAAAATAACACTCAGTAATTCAGCACTCCTCATTTTTTCACTCTTTAGTTTATGAGGAATCTAGTAAGCTAAACACTTTCAAGTCTGATGATCAGATTGCCTTCTAATCTAAAGCTCAACAACATTTCTTATCACTAACCACACCGATTATCAAAATCATATTAGACAAACGAAATTAGAACACTTTTATTCTACATAGTAGATGTCGTTCAACATAAAACAGCGCCAACGTCAACTAAACGTCAATTAAACGTCAACTAAAATGAAATAAACTCATAACTTCTATTTAGTGACAGTTTTATGATGCTGTGAGTACCACATCACAGCAAATACAGCTATTTCACCATCATCATTGAGTGCAGCCTCCGCATCGAAGCTTAGCAACCATGGAGCGTCATTCCGCTCTGTCCTTTGTTTTGATGGTGCAGGTTGTCTTTGGTTGACTTGTCCATCTTTTGATGTTACTCCTCCACGTTAGTCATGGTATGCTTCTGCCTCTTTTTCCTTGCATTTTCCATTCCAAGATTACTTTTAGTAGGCTGCTGTGTCTTTCAACAAACCCCAACAATCTCATTTGTCTTGTTTGAATGGTGTTTAGTAGTTCTCTTTTCATTTTCAGTTATTTCAAGACTTCATCGTTTGTTTTTTTTTCTTTCCATCTAATTCTTCATATTATTCTATAAATCCACATTTCAAAGGCTTATATTTTCAACTCTACTTTCTTGTCTCATATCAATGTTTCTGCCACCATACATGAATATTGAGAAGAAATAACATTTTGCTATTCTTAATTTTAGCCCTCGTGTTATTCGTTTTTATGTCAGTATATTTTTCATGGCTATATAAAAGCCACAAACATACAACATTATATTGTCGGTTCTCTTTCCATTCCAAAGGTATTCTATAAATAGAGCTTTTAAATCAATCCAGATTTTTAACAATTCATAGAGATATAAGTTTCTTGCAAGGATATATTATATATCAGCTTTTAGAGAAAATGAAAAGCTTTCCTAAAGCAGGTTTCTTATGAAGACAACATACATGAACACAAGTAAAGACAAACAAACTGAAATACGTACAACTCATATAGCACATGACATAAAGATGATAAGTGACAGCTAATAGTGAAGAAACAATATGCAAGGTCAATGAGGCAGAAGTAGATACAGGCTAAAGCGAAATGATAACATCAACAATTGTACAGAATAGAATATGATTGTGTGTACCATCAAAATAGCAAAATGTTACATCTTCTCAATATTCCTATATGGTGCTGAAACATGGACATTAGACAAGAAAACAGAACAGAGAATTGAAGCCTTTGAAATGTGGATATATAGAAGAATAGGTAGAATTGGATGGAAGGAAAAGAAAACAAATGACAAAGTCTTAAAACAACTAAAAATGAAAAGAGAACTTCTGAACACAATTAGAACAAGACAAATGCGATTCTTAGGCCATGTTAAAAGACACAACAGCCTACTGAAAGTGATCCTGGAGGGGAAAATACAAGGTAAAAGAGGCAGAAGCAGACCAAGATTAACATGGACGAGTAACATCAAAAGATGGACAAATCAACCGATGACAACCTGCACCATCAAAGCAAGAGATAGAGCAAAATGGCGCTCCATGGTAGCCAACCTTCGTTGCGGAGACGGCACTCAATGATGATGATGTACCATCAAAGCAAGTGACAGAGTGTAATGGTGATTCATTTTAGTATGTCTTAAATGCGGAGATGACGTAAAATAAGTGATGATGATGATGATGATGATTATGCTGGTGGTAATAATGATTATGATAGTGGTTGTGGTGATTATGATAATGATGGAGGCGGTGATTATGATGAGGTAGTAGTAATTATAATGATATGATGGTGGTGGTGATAGTAATTGTGGTGGTGGTGATTTTAATGATGCTGGTCGTGGTGATTATGTGGGTGACAATAGTATTTATAATGGTGGAGGTGGTGATTGTGATGATGATAGGGGTAGTGATTAAGGTGCTGGTGATTATGATGATGGTGGTGATGATAGTAGTTGGTGGTGGTGATTATGATGATGATGATGATTATGATGATGATGGTGATGGTGATTATGATGATGATCGGGTGGTGATTATGGTGGTGATGATAGTAGTTGGTGGTGGTGGTGATAATGATGATGATGGCAGTGATGATAGTAGATGGTGGTGATTATAATTATGATGGTAGTGATGATTGTAGATGGTGGTGGAGGTTATGATGATGATGTTGGTGATGATAGTAGTTGGTGGTGGTGATTATAATTATGATGGTAGTGATGATAGTAGATGGTGGTGATTATGATGATGATGGTGGTGATGATAGTGGTTATGATGTTGGTGGTGGTGATTATGATGATGATGGGGGTGGTGATTATGGTGGTGGTGATTATGATGTTGATGGTGGTGGTGTTTATGGTGGTGATGATTATGATGATGATGGTGGTGATTATGATGATGATGATGGTGGTGAATATGGTGGTGGAGATTATGATGATGATTGTGGTGGTGATTGCGGTGGTGGTGATTATGATGATGATGGTGGTGGTGATTATAATGATGATGGTGGTGGTGATTATGATGATTATGGTGGTGGTGATTATGATGATGACGGTGGTGGTGATTATGATGGTGGTGGTCATTATGGTGGTGGTGATTATGATGATGATGGTGGTGGTCATTATGGTGGTGGTTATTATGGTGGTGGTGATTATGATGATGGTGGTGATGGTGATTGTGATGGTGGTGGTCATTATGGTGGTGGTGATTATGATGATGATGGTGGTGGTGATTATGATAGTGATGGTCATTATGGTGGTGATGATTATAATGATTATGGTGGTGGTGATTATGATGGTGGTGGTTATTATGGTGGTGGTGATTATGATGATGATGGTGGTGGTCATTATTGTGGTGGTTTTTATGATGGTGGTGATTATGATGATGGTGGTAGTGGTGATTATGATAATGATGGTGGTGGTGATTTTGATGATGATGATGGTCATTATGGTGGTGGTGATTATGATGGTGGTGGTCATATGGTGGTGGTGATTATGATGATGATGGTAGTGGTGATTATGATTGTAGTGGTCATTACGGTGGTGGTGATTATGATGGTGGTGGTCTTTATGTATATGGCCCTTTTCGTCTTGTCAGACGGTCTAGTGGAGGCTATTGCGTATTTTTTTGAGGTATTGTTTTTGCCGAACAGCTTCTCTCGTGGCTAATTCTACCAATGTTTGACAAACACACGCGGTCACATAATGAACAGGTCAGGCTCGCTGGTCCACAGGGTTTACCATCCTTTTTCATGAGTCTCTTCTCTTCTAAGTCCTGTCTTAGAACAGTCTCAAATGTTGTTATACCGTTCCTTATACGTGCTCTCCATGATGTGCGATCACTTGCCAGATGTTGCCAGTCGTTTTCACAGATGGAGAAGTCTTTCAGAGATGATTTGCAGATATCTCTATATCGTAGTTTAGGTCTGCCGATTTGTCGTTTCCGTGTTTTAGCTCGCCATATAGTATTTGCCTAGGAATGCGTTTTTCTTCCATCCGTTGGACATGCCCCAGCCATCTTAGCCTTCGACTTCTGAGCATCGACATGATTGTTAGGGTCTTAGCACGTTGCAGGACAGTTAAGTTGGTTATTTTGTCCTGCCATTTGATGTGCATTATTTTGCGGAGACATCGCATGTGGAAGACATTTAGTCTTTTTTCCTGGTTTGAGTATGTTGTCCAGGTTTCGGATCCATATAGTAGTGTGCTAAGCACACAAGTTTGATATATTAAGAGTTTAGTCTTTTGAGTTAGTTTCGTGTTGTTCCATGCCCTTTTTGTGAGTTTGCCGAAGGTCGTAGCTGATCTTTATGGTGGTGGTGATTATGATGATGATGGTGGTGGTGATTATGGTGATGATGGTGGTGGTAATTGTGGTGGCGGTGATTATGGTGATGATGGTGGTGTTTATGATGGTAGTGGTGATTATGATGATGATAGTGGTGGTGATTATGATGATATGGTGGTGGTGATTATGATGATATGGTGGTGATGATTATGATGAAATGGTGGTGGGGATTATGATGATATGGTGGTGGTGATTATGATGATATGGTGGTGGTGATTATGATGATATGGTGGTGGTGATTATGATTATGTTGATGATGGTGGTGGTTATTAAGGTGGTGGTGATTATGATGATGATGGTGGTGGTGATTATGATGGTGGTGGTGATTATGATGATGGTGGTGGTGATTATGATGATGATGGTGGTGGTGATTATGATAATGATTGTGGTGGTGATTATGATGATGATGGTGGTGGTAGTGATTATGGTGGTGGTGATTATGATGATGATGGTGGTGGTGATTATGATGATGATGATGGTGGTGGTGATTATGGTGATGATGGTGGTGGTGATTATGATTATGATCGTTGTGGTGATTATGATGATGATGGTGGTGGTGATTATGATGATGATGGTGGCGGTGATTATGATAGTGGTGGTGATTATGATGATGATGATGGTGGTGGTGATTATGATGATGATTGTGGTGGTGATTATGATGATGATAGTGGTAGTGATTATGATAATGGTGATAATAGTGTTGATGATGATGACGATTACGTAGTACACATAGCAGGAACATTGTGAGTGCAGATAATCGTTGTTGCTAGCTCAGAAATGTGCCATAATAAATGTAGAAATAAGACAACTGACATTAATTAAACGATAGCTTACGTCGGATAGAACATAGTCTTGACCTGCCGGAGAACTGTGGAAGTACAAGTGCATAGTATGAACCAGACGAGAAGTACTCTGCGACTTAGGTTCAGAAATCATTTGAGAAGTGATTGTGTTAGTTTCTTGACTGACGTAAGACGTTTTGCTTAAGTCAATATACGTGAACTAAAAGAATATGAAATTAATGTATTCATAAAATGAAATAACATTTAGAATGTTGGTTAAAGTTACCGAGAAAATATTTTAATGGCAACATGACATGACGTTTCAAATAAACAATTTTAACGTGCAAAGAATAAACAGCTTAATTTTTAACACGGTTCACTTTCAGATCTTGAATTTATTTATGAGCTTTTTACTTAACTAAATCGCAGTTTATTTGATCATGTAACAAATAATGTCTGCCTATTAACTTTTCTTGAAGGAAACAGAAAGAAAGAATTATAATTGGTCGACACTGTCATTATTTCCGGCGTGCTGAAGTGCGCCTTAAAGGCACGGAGCGGCTGTGTATCTCTTAATAGCATCATGTAGACAGTCTTATCAATGTCGGCGGCTGTAAAGGTTAGAAAATATATGAAACAATATTACAAATTTTAAAAGCATGATACGTTCAAACGATGACAATTAAACAATTGACCTTCTGATGTTATGCACTATACATGCAATCCGAACTCGAAGTAAAATATTTTTCTTGCTATTTCTTTCACTAATTTTTATTTTTATTTTGTTTTTACCCCTCTTCCTCCTCTTTCCATTCCTCTCTCCATCCCTTCATTCCTTTCTTTATATTCCTCTTTCTTTCTTCCCTTTTCTGTACTTCCTTCCTTCCTTTTTTCCTTCCGTCTTATCTCTTCTTGCACACCCCCTTGACTTGTTGATTTCTCTAGTGAAAACACTTTAAATCAATAAATGTAATATGTCCTAAAATATATTATAGTTGATCGTTCCATTACAGCGTACAAAACTGGATACTATTTTCAGTAAGTAATTAGTTCAATCTAATGTAAGAAAGCAAAAAAACCCAGTTTATTGTCCGTTAGTCCACAAAAGGGAACAATCAATTATTCTGCAGGAATCTACTTTCATGGTTGAGTTGCCATTATAAAAGCGTATTCTTTTTTTAAGTTAATAGGTTTTCCAGTACTCATGCATTGCCAATACATTGTTTTGGAACCTACACGTCTTTACCTCAAGCAAAGAAGATTTACATAATTGATACTCCCTCAAACAGACAGACATATTCGTTTATTGAAATGATTCGTCTATGTTTTTATATTTGAAAAGTAATAGACTTAATTACAAAAACTAAGCTCATGATTGTCAAACCATATGTGTTATCCACCCCAACGTATTCATACGAGAGCTGGATAACATCTAAAGAAATATAAAAACAAAATCGATGCATTTGAAACAAACAGGAAAATACTTCGTATATATTGGGATGAATTAAAGACTAATACAGAAATATGAGAAATGACGAGGCCTCCAAAATTATCATCTATAATCATTAAAAAGAAGGTGGTCATATGTTGGTCACGTAATGAGAAGAGTCGACAAGATAATTTCAAAGCAAGCCAATGGCAATCAGAGGGTAAAAGAAAAAAAATTGGCTGACTCAGAGAAACACTAAAAAATAACTCTGTGACAAGATGCAATAACAGCTGGCGCCATCTTCCTCGCCAAGACTGAACAATTGACGCAGAATGGAGATTCTTGGCAAGATATAATGTGGGTCCTGTGCAAGGTCTGACGTTTGATAACAAAGATAGTTGAACACAGAGTGTAGAATTTCTGCCTTATGTGCCCAGTTGGTTCGAAAGGACACTAGATCAATAAATAAATAAATATAATAGAATTATTATACTCGATATGCAGAGACCTGACGCCACGAAGCTGTGAGAGATAATAAAACTAACATTGCAGTTCAGAATAGTAGGGAAAACTAAACAAAGAAGCATATCAGTTTTTAATATGCATTTTTATCGTATGTTTAAGAATATGTTTCAGTCTGGTCATTCATCATCATCATCATTAAATACCGGATCTGCTGGCGTAGGCGCTCATGGCTAACAACAACTTTCGATCTCGACAGTTATTTATCATTTCTATTGTTGACCTTCTGCCAAGCCATTCTCTTAAGCTGTATGGTATCTTTTCTCTTTGCTTACCTCTATCTCTTCGTAAATTTTCCCAGTTGTTACAATATATTCCAGGTGTTTGGTTCTCAGTACATAGCCAAAAAATGATGATTGTTTCTTCCTAATATTTGAAATTAGCTCTCGATTTGATTTGACCTCTTTCAGAACATTTTCATTACTCTTCTTAGCTGTCCATAGTATTCTCAATATTCTTCTGTAAAACCACATTTCTACAGTCTCCAGTGATTTTCTTGTGTGTTGTCCTATTGTCCATGATTCACATCCATATGTTAAGACTGGCTCTACATAATATTTAAGAACTCATTTTCTTGTTTCTGTTGTCAAAAATGGATTGCGTAGTATCTTCCTCATTTTTTGGAAAGCTGCTTTTGCCTGAGCCATTCTGCATCTCACCTCTTTTGTACATCTTCCGTCTGAGGTTAACAAAGTTCCCAAATATTTAAATTCATTTACCTGTTTTAATATTGTTCCACTTGTCTTTATTTTGCACTGAGGTGATGTCTTTTTCTTTGTTGTTACCATTACCTCTGACTTTTTTCTCAGTGGTTAGTGAACTGGACTACCACGGACAAGGGGTAGGGTTTGATCCCAACCGACGGCTTCCGGGTTCACCCAGCCTTAAATGGGTACCTGATTTTTTTCTGGGAAAGTAAAACAGCACGGGCGTAATACTGACCACATTACCCCAAAAATCATGTGCTGAAGGTCTGTAAATTATAGGGTCACTAACACCATATTTCCCTATACGCCACTTGGCGTGACGGAGGTACTTTACTTTTGGGAGCCGCGATAGCTCAGGGGTTAGTGAACTGGACTACCACGGACAAGGGGTAGGGTTCGATCCCAACCGACGGCTTCCGGGTTCACCCATCCTTAAATGGGTACCGGATTTTTTTCTGGGAAAGTAAAGCAGCACGTGCGTAATACTGACCACATTACCCCAAAAATCATGTGCTGAAGGTCTGTAAAATATAGGGTCACTAACACCATATTTCCCTATACGCCACTTGGCGTGACGGGGGTACTTTACCTTTTTTACCTTTATTTTTGCTTTTTTTCACTATAATGTCCAACATTTCTTGTAACTTATTTTTACTCGTAGCGATTAAGACTGTATCATCAGCATAACTTAGATTATTTATATTATGACCTCCAATTGTTATGCCATGCATGCCTCTTATGGATCTTAAATTAATCTCATTATTAATAATTAAACAAATCTGGTGACAGCACACAACCTTGTCTAACACCCTGTTTTATTTGTTGAAACATTCCCAATTGGTTTACAGTTCTTATGGCCGCTGTTTTTTGCCAGTATATGTTCTTTATTATTCTTAGATCTTTGCTGTCTACGTTTATGCTTTCTAAAATGTTGATTATTTCTTGGTGCTTTACTTTGTCAAATGCTTTGCTATAATCTATGAAACATAGGTATAGATCTGTTTTCACCTCTATGGCTCTTTCTACTAAAGATCTTATGATAATTATGGCATTGCTCGTTCCTTTCCCTCCAACAAAACCACACTGTTCATCGCTAATTTCTGGACTGATCTTGTGTCAATCTCTTCGCATGATGATTCTTAGTAATATCTTAGTCATATGACTCATAAGGCTTATTGTGCGATAATCATCGCATTCAAATGCACCAGATTTCTTTGGTAGGGCTATGAATATTGATTTGAGCAGTTCGTCTGGTATATATCCGATGTTGTATATATAATTTAATAGTTTTTGTTATTATTTCTATTCCAAAATCACACATGGCTTCAATCTCTTCTTTAGTTATATTATCTGGTCCAGGATCTTTGCCTGCTTTCATATTGCGCAAGGCGTCTTCCACTTCTTTTCTGAGTATTTCTGGACCTTCTCCATTATCATTAATATTTATTTCTGTTCGTTCATCATTATAAAGATCTTTAATGTATTCTGTACATCGTTCCCTTATGCTTTCTTGTTCAATCAACAGTTCTCCTTCCTTAGATCTTAAACATCCAGTTTTTGATTGCGTTTTTCTTCCTGTTAATTATTCAATTTGTTTGTATATAGCTTTAGCATCCCCTTTTTGTTGCATTTCAATCTTCTTGCATCTCTCTTTTAGCAATGCTTCTTTTGCTTCATTGCATTTTATTACAATTTCTTTATTTAATCTCTTATACTCATTTTTATTTTCTTTATTTCTTCTTCTTGTATCCATTAGCTGTAAAATGTCATCTGTCATCCATTTCTTTCTTGAATTTGTCCTCACTGGTGGTATGAACTCTTTTGATGTTTGTTGCATTTATTCTTTTCGCATTTCCCACTGTTCATCGATGCTTTGTAATTTCTCTATTGCATTGTACCGGTTCTGAATTGTGATTTTATATTTGTCTTGCAGCTTCTTGACTGATTTGAGTAAGTTTTTATTTAACTTGATTTTAACTGAGGCTCGTTTTGTTGTTTTTAATTTTACTCTAAGCTTTCCCACAACTGGTACATGATCACTATTGCATTCTGCCCCTGGTCTAGTTTTCACACACACCAGACTGTTTCTAAATCTATTGCTTATCATTATGTAATCAATTTGATTACGTGCTTTGTCTCCTGGGCTTTTCCAAGTCCACAGACGTCTTGGAAGTTGCTTAAACCAGGTGTTTTCTATCATCGTGTTGTGTGTTCTTGCCCAGTCAATAAGATTCTCACCTCTTTCATTCCCCTCGCTAAGCCATAATGACCAACTACTGCTTCAACTCTTTCCTTTCCCACTTTTGCGTTAAAATTTCATAGAACTACGGTGTTTTCATGTGGTAGTCTGGTCATTACTTTTATCATAAAAATGACAAACGCATCGCGCACCAACTATATCGTTCTTTTTTTTTCTTCGCTTGTAAATACTGCTTGTATCATGAGGTGTTGCAGTTAGGGCGTGACTTCAGCTCTAGCCATTGTTCTAGTTGTGTAGCTTGAGTTGTCAATTCACATTGATGTAGAGACTGTCTTATTTATATATATATATATATATATATATATATATATATATATATATATATATATATATATATATATATATCATCACCATCATCATCAAGTACCGTGCCACCTGGCGTAGGTAATCATGTCTCTCATCAACTTTCGATCTCGACAGTTATTTACCATTTCTGTTTTTGACCTTCTATCAAGCCTTTCTCTTAAGCTGTCTGGTATCTATTCTCTTTGCTTACCTCTATCTCTTCGTAAATTTTCCCAGTTGTTACAATATTTTCCAGGTTCTCATTACATGGCCAAAAAATCATGATTGTTTCTTCCTAATTTTGGAATTAGCTCTCCTCTAGCTTTGGTCTCTTTCAGAACGATTTCATTATTCTTCACAGCTATCCATGGTATTATCAACATTCTTCTGTAAAACCACATTTCTACAGCTTGCAGTGATTTTCTTGTCTGTTGTCCTAGTGTCCATGATTCACATCCATATGTTAAAATATGTAGGCTAGTGTGGGTGTAGGCTGGCGTGGGTGTAGGCTAGCGTGGGTGTAGGTTGGCGTGAGTGTAGACTGGCGTGGGTGTAGGCTGGCGTGCTTGTAGGCTGGTGTGGGTGTAGGCTGGCGTGGGTATAGGCTAGCGTGAGTGTAGGCTTGCGTGTGTGTAGGCTAGCGTGGGTGTAGGTTGCTGTGAGTGTAGGCTGGCGTGGGTGTAGGCTAGCATGTGTGTAGCTTGGTGTGGGTGTAGGCTGTTTGCGTAGGCTGGCGTTAGTGTAAGCTGCTGTGAGTGTAGACTGGTGTGGGTGTAGGCTGACATAGCTGCAGCGGTCGTTTGGGCTCTCAAACTAGCAAACCCCGACTAGGGCATTCATTGTGGCATGGGTGCTTGAGAAAATCCGTTAACGTCACATGAAAGTCAAGATGATAAATCATGACATCAGCAACATATTTTTAGAATCACACTCCACATCAAACATGTAGAAAGACATAAATAGCATGTTTCATTCGTCATGTGTAATGGGAGCTAACATTGAGTGGCTTAAAAGTCGACGTTTTCGTTTCCAGAAAGATCAAAAAGCTGATGGATAGAAAGTATAACAGAAACCCTGCAGCGGCGCTAGCAAACAACTGCCAGTACAACTTTCTTGTCTCAAGATATACAAATACAGCTCGCCTCATTGCTTTACGATATGTGCGATAATAAGCGATACGATAAGAAAATATAGTCCCACGCATAAATAAATGTATGCTATAATAAGATTTTCAGACCGACGGTAGGGTCATATAAAAGAAATAAAGATCTGGAACTTAAACATAACGCAGTAAAAGATGAATTCTAAATATTTATACGCCCTTTGTTTACGAGCAGGTTCAGTGAACTAGTTTGTTTTAAATATGCGAATAGGTAAAGAAAAAATATAAAGTTAGCACATCTGAAAGGGGAAGGGAACGGAGAGGGAAAAGCGTAGGTGTAATGGTAATACATTTTTCATAATTTGAAAGTAAGATTACATTACTGTCCTTTTTTTTCAAAGGGATTTCATGATAATGTATATTTGAATATATTATTGTTAGTGACTCTGCTGTTTTTTTTTTTTTTTTTTTTGGTAGCCTGCTTTAGTCTTCATTTTGAACAAGTAGGATTAATAAACATTTGTTAGAAAGCTTTTACTCCTTCACAACTGCTGTTGCATAAAAAAAAATAGTTTTATAAAGTAGTTACAAGGAAATCATTGCGGCATGTGTTATATTACAGAAGTCTAACAGGTGTCTTTATAAGGCTGGAGATAAAAGAGCATGTGTTATATTACAGAAGTCTAATAGGTGTCTTTATAAGGCTGGAGATAAAAGAGCATGTGTTATATTACAGAAGTCTAACAGGTGTCTTTATAAGGCTGGAGATAAAAGAGTATGTGTTATATTACAGAAGTCTAACAGGTGTCTTTATAAGGCTGGAGATAAAAGAGTATGTGTTATATTACAGAAGTCTAACATGTGTCTTTATAAGGCTGGAGATAAAAGAGTATGTGTTATATTACAGAAGTCTAACAGGTGTCTTTATAAGGCTGGAGATAAAAGAGTATGTGTTATATTACAGAAGTCTAACAGGTGTCTTTATAAGGCTGGAGATAAAAGAGTATGTGTTATATTACAGAAGTCTAACAGGTGTCTTTATAAGGCTGGAGATAAAAGAGCATGTGTTATATTACAGAAGTCTAACAGATGTCTTTATAAGGCTGGAGATAAAAGAGCATGTGTTATATTACAGAAGTCTAACAGGTGTCTTTATAAGGCTGGAGATAAAAGAGTATGTGTTATATTACAGAAGTCTAACAGGTGTCTTTATAAGGCTGGAGATAAAAGAGTATGTGTTATATTACAGAAGTCTAACAGGTGTCTTTATAAGGCTGGAGATAAAAGAGCATGTGTTATATTACAGAAGTCTAACAGGTGTCTTTATAAGGCTGGAGATAAAAGAGTAAAAAAAAAGTAAAGTACCCCCATCACGCCAATTGGAGTATAAGAAATATGTTGTCAGTGACCATAACTTTTATAGACCTTCGGCGCATGATTTTTGGAGTAATGTGGTCGGTATTACGTCCGTGCTGCTTTACTTTCCCAGAAAAAAAATCCGGTACCCAATAAAGGCTGGGTGAACGGAAGCCGTCGGTTGGGATCGAGCCCTACTTCTTGTCCTTTGTAGTCCAGTTCACTAACCACTGAGCTATCGCGGCTCGCGGGAGATAAAAGAGCATGTATTATATTACTGATGTCTGACAGATGCTACTATAAGGCTGGAGATAAAAGAGCATGTGTTATATTACTGATGTCTAACAGATGCTTCTATAAGGCTGGAGATAAAAGAGCATGTGTTATATCACTGATGTCTGACATATGTTTCTATAAGGCTGGAGATAAAAGAGCATGTGTTATATTACTGATGTCTGACAGATGTTTCTATAGGACTGGAGATAAAAGAGCATGTGTTGTATTACTGATGTCTGACTGATGTTTCTATAGGGCTGGAGATAAAAGACTGCACTCCCAGTCAGTCAAAAACAGGTGCTCAGGACAACAGTTACTATTTTGCTGTCATTAAAGAAATATCAATTTGATTCTGTAGTGGGTCTAAAAATATCTATAGTCAAGAAAAGAAGGTGAACCATATGTTGGTCATATAATTAGAAGAGAAACAAGAGAATCTCAAAGCAGGCCCTTAAACAGGAACCAGAATGGAAAGGAAGATGATGCCGGTTAAGGGAAACACTAAGAAGAACAACGAGGCACCAAGCAACAACAGTAGACACCGGCTTCCTCGTTGAGATTGAGCGACTCACTCAGAACAGGGACAAATGGTGAGATTTAATGACGGTCCTGAGCATGGTTTTGATAACAAAGTTCGTCGGATCTTTAGAGACATTCTGTCGCATGTGTCGCCTTCGACTCGAACTGACTATAGATAGAGACACATAGTGGGTTCAATACAGGCCCGCCTTATTTTATAAAGGCTAGTTTTACTTATCCTACACTTCATCACATATTTCATCAATATATAACATCAAAATGTAATTTACTAAATGTCATGTCGCACTATTTTTCATTTAATCATTATTTTCTTATTATAGCTATAATTTATATACTTATATAAAGTATATATATATATATATATAATTATAATTTTACGGTTGATTGCTTTGACAACAAGAACAAGCAAACATGCAATCAATCAAAGTATGTCATTGTTTATTACGACTGCTTTCATATAAGACAAACCTAACATGTCGGCCATGCTTTCATACAAAAACAGAATAATTTAAGGCTTTGTCCTAGATTCAATGCTTACATCCTATCACATTAATAATAATATTTAGAGAACACACATTCTATTAAGAGCTATTTAAACAATATTCTGATGTTATTATGTGCTTCCATTCCCACATTTAGCAGTGTCAAAACAGCGCTTTAAAAAAATCGTTTGAGAGTCATAAAATGATCTCAGAAATAGACTAGTGTAGTTTCCGGTAGGGCCAAAATTATTATTTTTTTTTCAACAGGGAGTGAAATAATAACAATAACCTGTAAAGCTGTCACGATAACTGCACTAGTCACGTGATCTTTATTTGAAAATATTAAAACGATTCTCTAAACTAGCGTTGGTCGATTCACTCATTCTTTTGTGAATCTACGTTTTCCTTTTAATTTTATTGTTAACATATTTTATTGTACTGTTTTGCGCACCTTTCTGTTCAGTAAATGACTTTATCAGGCTTTCAATTCTGAAATGTTTCTCTAGCATTGTTCATCAGTTTAAAATGATCAAATAATCAAATTCACAAATAATGTAACTGTCACTTGTCATAATCATAACTTTCACTACAGATTCTCTGAACTCCATATTTATGAATACTTCTAGTTTTTCTATACCTGTTTATGATCCATCTGTGAAACAGTACAATAGTCTAAAGAAGATAATTATGGAGTGCATAGTTTCAGGTAAACGAGAGAGGGGAAGACCTAGAAAAGATGGCTGAGAGATGTCACTACGAGCTGCAGTTGACACGGGAGTCTAATTCCAAAATGAACAAGCTAGATGATGATGATGATGATGATGATGATGATGATGGTCGTTAACAAACGAGAGTACAAACATCGTAGGTACAGCAGAAGTTCAGAAGCCCGACCTATTATAATTATCTCTCTTAGCGGAATGGGATGAGAGAGTTAACCCTCGTTTTATTCTTCCACTTAGTAGCTCAATACGTGCTGACAATTATCTTTTTTTTCCTTTAAACAAGAACGTACCAGCACACAGAGAAAAGAATTCCTTCTTTGTCCCACAGTGATAATGTGTGTAACACAAATCAAAGAATTGATCGGGGACTAGAAAAAAAGTGTTTGTGGTTTTCCTTGTGTTCTCTCGCTCAACCCTGAACTGAAATCATCAGGAATACCCTCCCTACACAAACGAAATGTGTTAGCCAGCATAAAAACATCAATTTAGGAAATAAAAGAAAGCATTAAAAATAATTTGATGGATATGATCAATGCTTTCAAATATTTAGATGTTAAAATTTTTTTAGCTAGCAGAGTTTAGTAGAAACTGTTCAGAAAATGCACCAAACAGTCGCTTTATAATTGTATGTAGCGGTGTCACGAGATAGTTTGTTCTACTGTAGACAAAGCTGACATTTACAGACAAATAACTTCTGTCAAAGCCTTACGGGAACTGCCAGTCTGCATTGGCTGCGAGAAATGCTAATACAGGTGATGGAGCGGATATGGGGATGGTCCTACTGCAATGAAACTGATTTCATTAATAGAACAGAATACTATTATAATTAATTAGTGTAATATGATATGAGATATGGTGATAAGATATCACATTTTCATTGTCGAATAACTCAATGAGAGAGATAATCGCGTCGCAGAGAAAACAATGTTGATTAGATTATATAGTGTTATTAGATTAGGGTAAAATTAGGGAAGGTAATCAAACTAGCATAAGAGGAACACAGTACGTGCATTAGAGTAATTTTGTGGAAATGAATAAGGTGTTTCGTAGAAATCTATAGCACTGGATAAAAGCACTCGTGTTTTGTGATGAAAGTTAGATACTGTAGGAAAATATGACTAGAACTGAGTTAAAAAGCGAAAAAAGAGTGGCGTAGCAAACATTATCATCTTTTGACCCTATGAGAAGTTGGAGATCCACGTGCTGCTTAGACTTGTGGCACTATGTTAAGAATGGACATGGATCGAGCCATTTGGAGAGGTTTTTTTTTATTGCACTTTTAAGCGTGTCGACTACTAGCTACTTTGCAGCAATGAACAAAAATATTTCTATATACTGATAGCCCAGTGTTGAAATGTTCCTAACACAAAATCTGATGAAAAATTATTTCTAAACATGAAAAAGAACAAAGACGTTCTCTATGTCATAGCTAGATTTAAGATAAATTAACAAGATTTATAACACGCAACGCCATGGTTGACCAATAGTTGCCGGCTTTGAAACTTGTGTTTCCATCTTTACGGTCAAACAACAGCAATGATCAAGATAGAGGACGGAACAGTCAGACCTTCACAAACACGCAAGAGAGCTCTATCATAATCATATTCACTGTGCACATATTCAAGACACTATATGATTACCCATAGCTGGCTTAATTAAAAGTTCACTGTATGCACGTACAAACGTAGCTTGTTGGATTAAATCTTAATCGTACTGTATGAGACTCAAATAAATCAAACAATGTTTCTCTGAAACTTCCGTAATAAACAAACTAAATATAAATAGTCATTTTCAAAATTGTCAAAATATTTATGGAAGCCAGGATAATACAAAGTATCAGTATCCAAGCTACGGAATGAGCGGTATGAAGTTAGCGCATGGGTGGATTATTTCACTTCAACTGTATATACTATCAGTTGAATACATGCACAACATGGACATTGTATTTCAACGCAATTTTTGCTGGTGTGTACAAAGAAGAACCAGACGCACTCTTTCAACTTTCTCTTATCAAGGATAATCGTTATGTCAAAGTGTATGTGGCGAGACAGCAATGCGAAACAACGAATGTTCTCAAAGTGCAGGACTATTGACAGCGCGATTGAAAAGGCAATTATATTCCCCTAGATGTTTTCCTAACTTTGAGCCACGCCCACGTTCTCAACTCAGCAATAAAGTATACATTTTAATGCAATAGTTACTGATTTTGCTAACGTATTAATGTATGCTTAGATCCAAATGATCATTTAAATAATATGTGTATAGTCTATAATAGCAAACTAAAAGGCAAGCTTAAATAATGTAGGAAAATTGAAAACAATATTTAGTTTAGTTTAGTGGACAGATCCTCACTGCGTGTGGGACAAGTATTTACGTTCTCGTATCACTTCCGAGATATACCCTTCAACGTGTGTCAACTAAAGACACATGTATTGTGTTTGTTGATAAGTCTTTCTTCGCTTCATGCGTAATGCTCCCGTCTGGCATCTCCTACCTTGACGTGATATTTGTCGTTTGTTCATAATTGCGGACTAAAGGTAATTTTGAGCTGTTTTTTAGTCCAGTGTCTATGAGATCATTCAGAATGTCTACGCGGTCCATTGACCTTCCGCACTCAACATCAGCCAAATTGGCATGTTTGTCAGTACGCTCATTACCTTTTACACCCACGTGCCCTGGTACGAAATCAAAGCAGACCTGTTAAGAATAAACCCCCCCCCCTCCAGAGACTCAAACCGATGATATCGAGCACCGCCAGTTGTGACCTTTATGAGTATACTCATTGAGTCACTAGGTTCGTGTTTAGATATTTGTGTCTCAAGCCATACAAATGCTTTAGTAACATCCATAATTTCAATATTTAAACTACTTGTAGGCAATGCGAAACCACCAATGTCTTCTTTCACAGTCCTACCTCCAACATAGGCTGAGAAAGTCCAGGAGGTCCGTACGTGTCGGATGTCAGTCTCAGAAAAGTTCTCGAAAGTCAAGGCCTACATTTCTGTCTCAATGACCAAGAGGTTTTGTTGTCTACATTATCTGCCCAGTGTGAGGGCGACGATACTCGTACCCATTCTTTCACGGGTTTTATGTCCTCTAATGAACACACCTGCTGAACAACAAGAGGTTTGTTGTCTACATTATCTGCCCAATGTGAGGGCGACGATACTCGTACCCATTCTTTCACGGGTTTTATGTCCTCTAATGAACACACCTGCTGAACAACAAGAGGTTTTGTTGTCTACATTATCTGCCCAGTGTGAGGACGACGATACTCGTACCCATTCTTTCACGGGTTTTATGTCCTCCAATGAACACACCTGCTGAACAATTTCATTGTCTGTCCCATACTTGACTTTTCTCTGTTTAACCTTCTGCCATGATTTCACATGATTTTTGGGATACGGTGTTAAAATGTCCATGTCACGAGAACATATGTGTTACTCGATGTCTAGCTATAACGGTTTTCTTAAAGCGGCGAATTCCTTTGATCTTTGCCCATGTAACTATTATTTTGACCCTAATCAAAATGTTTTACAGTAATCTAGTGCAACGATGACCCATAGGCGTGTCCATAAAATTGTACTTGGTGGCAAGTATACAAATTTTAAATTATATATAGAACTTTTGTTCGTAGAGTCAATTTGATATAGTTCCATGCTCTTGGTGTGAGTTTCCCAAATGTTGTCGCTGCCTTTCAAATACGTACATTTAGTTCCTCATCTAAGGAAAGTGTGGCTGTAATAGTGGATCCAAGATAGCTGAACTTCTGTACTGACTCAAGCAGGCTTCCATTCAAAGTAATGGTTGTTGGTTTGCTTATAACATATTTTTGATTGCTTGGGTGGTCTTGAACAATAAACTGTTTAACAAATCAACTAGGAAATATTGCAAATCAAACTATTTATCTGTAGACTTAATCAGAGTAATGATCATTCAGAATCAGACGAGTCAAATAGGTCGATTACTGCTTTCGGCTGAACAAACAACAAACCATCCTTTTTCCTAAATTCCTCTTCTTGTCGTAACACATGATCCTCACATTTTACCCAGTAGTCTTTATTTATATTTGATAGAGCCTGATTTGTAAGTGTCTCAACATCGCATAATTTGAAAGTTTTATTTGTATATGCTACGTGTCCTTTAACTTTTGCCCAAACTATTCTATAGGATTTAAGTGTGCATGATATGGAGGTAGTCTCAAACATCTATGGCCATGTTCTTGAATTAACTTGTCTATTTTAAATATCTTTGTACGTTGTGTCTGTTTTACAAGGCTAAGCAATTCGGGTTTCAAGTAGCTGTCGTTAACTTGTATGTGTTCTTTTATGAGCCACGTTTTGATTGCATCTTTTGTACTTGATGATGTTGGGATTCTATCTTCTACGTTAACTACGTTATGGTATGAAGCATTGTCCATTATCAGACAAGAAGGTCGATCTAATATTGGAAGGATACTTTTCTCGATCCAGTCTTTAAATATGTGCCCATTCATTTCGGAGTGGTAGTCTCTATTGTCTATGGATTTTGAAATGAAACGAGATGAGCATTCTGCAACAACCATTATGTCTGCTACCTGCATGTGCAACTATCAAACGTTGCCCTTTACTGCTTGGTACTGATCTTTTAATGCTAACTGCCATTCCTTTTCATTTGTATGATGAGCGTTGATCCAAGTTTCATCTAAATAAACAATATCATAATCATTTTCGCGCATTTCCTTCACTTCACGTAAATACTTGCTTCTAAGAGCTACTAGATGTGGCTTCTCACAAATAATGTTTTTTCCACCAGCATACTTTCTAAAGGTGAAGCCTGCACTTCTTAATATTTTCCATAATGAAGTTTTTGATATTTCAATGTCGTTGTTAGTTTTCAGCCAAAGCTTCAACTTTCTAAGTGTCACTTCTTCGTTTATATCAAACATTCGACAGATTTCTCTTTTTACTAGGTCCTTATCAAAACTGTCTAACGTTTCTTTCCTTCCTTGCTTTCTTGCATTTGTTGGCAATAAATATCCGCTTCCTTTAACTATTCGATCAAATGAACGTTTACACAAACCTAAAATATGCATTGTTCTCTTCTCAGGGTTTGATAAAGAACAATAAAGATGTCCCTTTTTACGCTCTCTGCAGAAGTATTGATAAATCTTTATAGCATTGTTATGCTCAGTAAAATATTTTGCCTTTATATTCATTCTCACATAGACTTGCAGAAGATAATATGGATAGTGCCGCCTCCTTTCTGTAAATATTGAGATTTGCCTCTGAATTATGACTCGAACTCGAGTCTACGGCCGTGATTTTGACGTCACATAATTTCCGGTTTCGGCTAAAATGTCATTTTGTGCTAAACGGGAAATTTCATATGTAACATTTCTTTATAAAAATTTATAGTGGAAACATAACTATTTTAGGACGGTGCGCATTCAGCCGTGAAGGTCATGCCTATATGTTAAAGAATCAGCTGTGAGATGTAAGCATCTACATAATCCCGCCGGTGTTTATAATATCGATTAACTTTTTTTAAATATAGGTTAAATAAGGCATCTTTGAAACTGGATCACATTTCTTTGATAAAAAAATATTTTTATAGCGACATTAGTATTCTAAACCTAACTTCAAAAGATCAATGCAAATGAACAATAAGTTTTTGAAAAAAAATAAATTAATGTCTAGGCAAACGAATCTGAACGGACTATAATACATTCACGGTATAGCGGATGATTTAAGTCTGCACTGATTCAAAAGTAGGCGCGTGCACGGCAAAGTAGTGCGCAGCACCATCTTCTGATGGTGTGGGGAATGTTATGGAAATAATGCATCGCCCTACACTCTGTATCTTTTGTGCACCCAAGGATGATGCTCATTGCCTCATTTTTCTTCCTTTCTATTCGTTCTATCTGAGCATTGCTGAGAGTCCGGATCGCCAGTGCATACTCAATAACAATCAGGACGAGTACCTCGTGTAAGAGAGCAAGATGACCCTGCTTAATTTCTGCTGCTGCCATGACCCTCATTGCAGATAAACCCATTCTGGCTTTCAATACCACCTGGACCACAATGTTTGTTAAAATCAACGCTTCAATCAAACCACACTCCTAGGTATCATCGCGTAAGTTCTCACCACAATGTTTGTTAAAATCAACGCTTCGATCAAACCACACTCCTAGGTATCATCGCGTAAGTTCTCACCACAATGTTTGTTAAAATCAACGCTTCGATCAAACCACACTCCTAGGTATCATCGCGTAAGTTCTCACCACAATGTTTGTTAAAATCAACGCTTCGATCAAACCACACTCCTGGGTATCATCGCGTAAGTTCTCACCACAATGTTTGTTAAAATCAACGCTTCGATCAAACCACACTCCTAGGTATCATCGCGTAAGTTCTCACCACAATTTCTGAACACAGATTCCCATGTGGCGTTAACCTGTTGACCTTGTCATTATTTCAAAGAAAACTTTGTCACCCTTGCCTTTGTGAAATTGATGAATTGAAGAGTGTTCTGCCTCCTCACACCGCTCGTTTATACGATCAAGGCCTATCGGAAGCTGTCATTCAAGACTTTGTCCTAGCTATACGATCAAGGTCTATCGGAAGCTGTCATTCAAGACTTTGTCCTAGCTATACGATCAAGGTCTATCGGAAGCTGTCCTTCAAGACTTTGTCCTAGCTATACGATCAAGGTCTATCGGAATCTGTCCTTCAAGACTTTGTCCTAGCTATACGATCAAGGTCTATCGGAATCTGTCCTTCAAGACTTTGTCCTAGCGATAAAACAAACATCATTAGAGTAAGATAATGTTATTCCCCGCCCTAAGATTTGCTCGCTTGTTATCCTTACTTGGTGGCGTTGAGAAATACTGCAGATAACGGTGAACCAGGTTTACACGGTCGGTGTGAATTTTCCTTGTCTCCGAGGCCCAAGTATCACATTTAAATAGCACGTTTGAAAAAGGACCGCAGAAATTAAATTGAATAGGAAAGGACTGATCTTTAGTTCAACGAGCTGAAACATCAGGAAATTGAGAGATACTCTGTTGTATGAATCCTCAAAATCAATTGCAACAGCGAAGGTTACAATGACTGCTTGAAAACCCTCACCATATACATCATAATCAAAGATCGCAACATTTACCCATGTCTCTCTGCTTAGACAGTACCCTCGAAGGTAGGAAGAGGACGCAGTCTCTACAACTGGTAGGTAAATCTCCATTTATTTTCTCCAACAACTTACCCTCTGTGCTTTGTATGGTAAATACGCTATAGCCTGCTATTTTCATTTGATCTTTGCCCGGCTTGTATCAAATAACTATGAAGTCAGTCTTCATTGATAGTAGCGTGCACGACAATGTTGTTATAGATATTCGCTAGTTCAACCAAACCCTGATTAAACAACTAGCCAATATCCCCATACCGAATGCTATATGGACTCGGAGTACTGATTTTTGCAAGATCTAACGTTGCTTTGATGTCATCTACTGTAACATAATCATTTTCATCCATTCTTCGTGCCCTACATCTGTCACAGATAGTCATTCTGACAACGCAACGACCCATCGAATCCTTTGGATTGCTTTTTTCAAGTTTTGTGAGAGAGTAGCACTCTACCCATGCTTTCGCCCATTCTCTGTCAGCTAAGATCTAAGCTCTAGAATCATGAACACAATTATTCTTCACTGTACCATTCATGCTCTTGTGAAGCCACAGAATAATGTCAATGGTTACTTTCTTGCTCATCCTGCTCCCATCTTTTCATTCTGCAGATGATATTGCTGCGCTTGTTTCGCCTTGTCTTGCTAACAATGTCTAGACCTGAGATGTCCTACGCAAAGGACTGCATTCTTGGCCTGTATTTACTGGATCTAGCCTTCTCCACTGATATGCTGCAGTGGTTATGTTCACTCCCATGATGTCCTAGGACACTTTTATGCCTACTCAAGATAGGGGGAAGAGGATACCTGAGCCAGGTGAATGACACTGTCTTCACTAATTGGTTGACTCCTCATTCTAATGACGCAACTGACATTGATAGAGGCCAAATCAATATCTTCAAGTGCATACTCCTCGCCTTGTTTTTTTGGTAATCATGCCTTGTTTGTTGGTATGCATGGCTTGTTTGTTGATAAACATACTATCCCCGTATTTGTCTTTTACTTTGAGGTCACCACAGAGAATGGCATCCCTCCCTTCAGATGTAAATCCACTCACACAGTGCAATCACTGTGCGTCCACGTTTGCCTTATATACGCAGAAGTTGACAAATAAAAAAAAGTTTCTCCGACTCGGCTTTAATGGCCTGTAGTTGTATTCCATCGCAATTCCATCGAGACACGAGTAAACCTCAAACATCACAATTCCATCGAGACACGAGTAAACCTCAAACATCACAATTCAATAGAGGCACGAGTAAATCCACAAACATCACAATGCCCCTGAATTTCATTGCAATCTCAATATTTCTACCGCATTGATTGTTGACTTCTTTCTTCATATTAGTCTATCTATACAATAATTACTTCAGCCATAAAAGCATATAAATAATATATCAATAAAAACAATTGTTTGATAGAATGTACATTTTTTTTCATTAAGACATCTCTTAACAGTGTCACAAAAATGTCAAAACTGTGGAGTAGACCATATATTGCTTTCAATGTATTAGTTTCCTTCTTATCTGTTGTCTTCCCTTTTATATTTTCAAAAGTTCGTATTTTTAAAAAAATTGAATGCAAAGATGTCTACTCAAGGATTACGTATATATTTTTTTCCCGTGTAAGAGTTGCAATGAAGACATGCACTGACTACTGATTGTTTTTTTTTTTTTATAAATGATGATTGTAAACTTGATAAAGAATTGCAGCAGCATACAATCTGGCCGTCAGAAGCGAACCCAGTCTAGCAAATGTTTTGGTACCGCTCTTCTTTTCTTAGGACAACAATAGACGATCTCCAGTGATGTTATGTGTATCTCTGGTGATGTTATGTGTATCTCTGCTGATGTTATGTGTATCTCCAGTGATGTTATGTGTATCTCTGGTGATGTTATGTGTATCTCTGGTGATGTTATGTGTATCTCTGCTGATGTTATGTGTATCTCCAGTGATGTTATGTGTATCTTTGTGATGTTATGTGTATCTCTACTGATGTTATGTGTATCTCCAGTGATGTTATGTGTATCTTTGTGATGTTATGTGTATCTCTGCTGATGTTATGTGTATCTCTGCTGATGTTATGTGTATCTCCAGTGATGTTATGTGTATCTCCAGTGATGTTATGTGTATCTTTGGTGATGTTATGTGTATCTCTTGTGATATTATGTGTTATTGGTTATTGGTTATGGAAGGCCTCGGTATCACTGCAAACGAATCAAAATCCATAATTGCTCAACCGCCCGTGCCAGTGGAATCATCCGAATTACTAACTCATCTCCCAAACAAAGAAAGGTAACTGTAGTCCCCATCGTAGCAGTCTCAGCACACGCCAAAAGACATAAGGCGAAACCGCGCAGAAAGTGAACACAGTCAAATGTTCCCTGTCATACGATATCATCCTTCATCGTAAACAATTGGGACATCGAAACATGATCAAAACGGATGAAACACACAGCTCACAGTGTGCACAGAGCACTTAACTCAGTAGCTCCTGCAACAAGCCGGACTTGGAATATGAGGAAACTGCAACAAGGAACACCCTTCAGACATAGCCTTCAATGGTTCCTACCGCTTATCCACCATATACCATGGAAGTTCACGTCCTCCCGAAAATGATGATCGTATTATAGACTCTCCACATATCCCCTTTCTGTTCTGTTTTCTTGTCGAATGTTCCATAAGATTATCCTTACTAATACTTTATCACAAATCTGATAAAACAGAAAAAATAATATCCGTGATTTATCATGTGACTTGTTCACACCTCCATCAAGCAGTAAGGTACTCTGTACACCATAAATTACAGTATGATATATATATAAATATAGAATCTGATGCACACAAAAAAAACTATTTCATGAGAGCATGATGCACGCTCCATGAAGACTAATACTAAAATAAGAAATGCAGGTATAACATGAGTAAGGACATGAATACAAAAGTTAACAATGTGCATAAATAAACAAATACAGATTAAAGGCCAAAACCTGAAACAAAAGGGGGACATTTCTTAATTAAGGATGTTATGTGTATCTCCGGTGATGTTATGTGTATCTCTGCTGATGTTATGTGTATCTCCAGTGATGTTATGTGTATCTATGGTGATGTTATGTGTATCTCCGGTGATGTTATGTGTATCTCTGCTGATGTTATGTGTATCTCTGCTGATGTTATGTGTGTCTCTGCTGATGTTATGTGTATCTATGCTGATGTTATATGTATCTCCGGTGATGTTATGTGTATCTCCAGTGAAGTTACGTGTATCTCCAGTGATGTTATGTGTATCTCCAGTGGTTACGTGTATCTTCAGTGATGTTATGTGTATCTCCGGTGATGTTATGTGTATCTCCAGTGAAGTTACGTGTATCTCCAGTGATGTTATGTGTATCTCCAGTGGTTACGTGTATCTTCAGTGATGTTATGTGTATCTCCGGTGATGTTATGTGTATCTCCAGTGATGTTATGTGTATCTCCTGTGATGTTACGTGTATCTCCGGTGAAGTTATGTGTACTTCGTCCTATCATGTATTCAGAACTACACCTACCTCTAGTCGATATTCATTTACGCAGATTCTTAAACATGCACATCTTTACATTTTTAATGCGGCACGTCACGAATCTGTGTTTCAGTCTTTAGCATAGTTTTATATTGGACTACTTCTTATAATTTACTAATTAATTTTATTGTGGTTTTTGTCCTTGTTAAGGTGCGTCCAAGAAGGCAGTGATTCGTGCTTCATGATAATCATTGCGGTAGAGACAAAGCAACGAAAATGACATCACACTTCTACCTCGTCTTCAGCATAACAATGATATGGAGCAGCTAAACTAATAGAAAGACAAGAAAAACTACGACGTTTCGGCAAATTCCTTCATCGAGTAATACTAATAAATTAAAAATTATACAAATAAATCCAAGCCAGCAATTTTTTTTTTAAAAGGCCGAAATAGTCAGGGTTTTTCGAAGACATAGTAGAAGTAGGAATAGTGACGGTAAGAGATGACAAAGATAAACTATTCATATTTCTAGTCTATGCTTAAAGGAAACATATTAATAGCAAACCCTAAAATTCGCTTGTGGTTGAAGGTCATCATCATCATCATCATCGAGTGCCTTCTCCGCAACGAAGGTTGGCTACCATGGATCGCCATTCTACTCTGTTTCTTGCTTTGATGGTGCAGGCTGTCATAGATTGACTTGTCCATCTTTTGATGTTACTCGTCCATGTTAGTCTTGGTCTGCCTCTTTTACCTTGTATTTTTCCTTCCAATATTACTTTTAGTAGGCTTTTGTGTCTTTTAACATGCCCCAAAAATTTCATTTGTCATGTCTTAATTGTATTTAGTAGTCCTCTTTTTATTTTCAGTTGTTTTAAAACTTCATCGTTTGTTATCTTTTGTTTTCATCCAATTCTACCTATTCTTCTATAAATCCACATTTCAAAGGCTTCAATTTTCTGTTCTGTTTTCTTGTCTAATGTCCATGTTTCTGCACCATACAGGAATATTGAGAAGATGTAACATTTTGTCATTCTTAGTTTCAGCCCTGTTGATATTTTGTTTTGTTGTTAGTATATTTTTCATGGCATTAAAATTACTTTTTGCCATTCCTGTTCTTTTGTTTATTTCAATTTTGCATTTTCCATCATTGGTTATAGTATGTCCCAGGTAGTTGTAGCTCTGGACTGTTTCCAGATGTATTCCCTCAACTGTGATGTTTAATTGTAGGTCTTCAGAATTTTCTTTGTTTATGATCATAGTTTTAGTCTTTTTGATATTCATTTCTAGTCCATATTTTTTGCTTGTTATGTTTATCACATTAAGCAATTGTTGTAGGTCTTTAGGATTTTCTGCTAGTAGAACAGTATCATCAGTATATCTTAGGTTATTGATTATCTTTCCCTTAATTTTTAGGCCTGGTATCTCTGAGATGTTTTTTAAAGATTTGCTCAGTGTATAGATTGAACAAGCTTGGTGATAGGATGCATCCTTGTCTTACTCCTCTTTTAATGTCCATGGGTGTAGAGTTCTCCTTGTTATATCTTATTATTGCTGTTTTCTCCCAGTACAAATTGCATATTAGTCGTATGTCTGTGTCGTCTAGATCTATATCCTTTAGGCAGTCTATGAGTTGGTTATGGTTGAAGGTACTACATAAGAAATGTGATACTCTTCTGCTTCTTATCAAATGTGAGCTAAACCCTCATTCCAGATACTTCTTTTGTTGGAGTGCATATCACTCAGTGACATAGCTCATTTATTGCAAAATGGAGACTCTTACTTCTCAATGATTTGTGCCTTCCCCTGTCTCAGTGTGATCATGGCTTCATTAATTGCTACATCTATTGTGTTACATTGTGAAATAATTCAGTTATTTTATTTCTTTCACTGAGTATTGGCAACAGAAAACTGAACAAGAAAAATAAACAATAACAGCAAATATAAACACAGTTAATTAATAGAAAGTACTAATAACATTGAGCACGGCAACAAAATATTCTCAACAAAAAGATCTACATCAATTATAACCACTTCTAAAATATTTAGAAATTTAACGTAATTCACTAAATTGATTATACAGCAAACAATGGTGATGTGAATTCTAAATTAGTGGCGACTTATAATTATACAAAGAAAAAACTCCAGGTATGCTAATGATGCAATTGTAATCGCTAAGAGTGAAAATGAGTTACAAGACATGTTAGAAATTACAGCGAAGGAAAGCCAAAATAAAGGACTCAGCCATACTAGCAAAAATACAGAAATAACGGTAGCAACAAAGAAACATATATCACCGCAATGCACAATAAAGACAAGTGGAACAATATTAAAACAGGTAAATGAATTTTAATATTTGGGAACTTTGTAAAATTTAGATGCTAGATGTACAACAAAGGTGAGATGCAGAATGGTTCAGGCAAAAGCAGATTTTCCAAAAAATGAGGAAGATACTGTGCAATCCATTTTTTGGCAATAGACACAAGGAAAAGAGTTATTAAATATTGTGCAGAACCCATCTTAACATATGGATGTGAATCATGAACAATAGGACAACAGACAAGAAAATCATTGGAGTCTGTAGAAATGTGAGTTTACAGAAAAATGTTACTGAAGCATACCATAGATGACTAACAGGAGTAATGAAAACGTTCTGAAAGAGGCCAAAACAAAAAGAGAGCTAAGTTCAAATATTAAGAATAAACAGTCCTTACTGTTTGGCAATGCAATGAGAAGAAGAGAACATCTGGAATATATTGTGACAACTGGAAAAATTGAGGGTCGAAAATTTAGTCGGAAGCAAAGAGAAAAGATACCAGCCAGCTTAAGAAAATGGCTTGGCAGAAGTTCAACAACAGAAATTATAAATAACTGTCGAGATCGAAAGTTGTGGAGAGACATAATCACATACGCCAGCAGACATGGGAATTAATGAGGATGGTGATGTGAGCTAAAGAAAAATAATGTGCATACCATATTTAAATCAAACAACAACCGATAGTATCCATTGCAGAATTCAGGGAGGAATTGAAATAATGACGATTTTTCTAGCTGTCATAAAGAAAAGTTAATTCTTGTGGTAAAACCGCATGCCTCGTTCATTGTAAATCAAACAATACAAAGGAGAAACGTGGGAGAAATAAGAAATTGTAGGCAATGAAAGAAGTGAAAAAACAACATAAAAGTGTGAATAGGTCTTGGTTTTGCCAACTCAGGCACGAAAAGAAATGATGAAAGAAAGAAGGAAAAAAAAAAGGGAAAGAAATAAGGAAAGAAAGGAAAGAAAGATCAATAGACAGATTGATGGATAGACAGACAGACAGACAGACAGACAGACAGACAGACAGACAGACAGACAGACAGACAGACAGACAGACAGACAGACAGACAGACAGACAGACAGACAGACAGACAGACAGACAGACAGACAGACAGACAGACAGATAGATAGATAGATAGATAGATAGATAGATAGATAGATAGATAGATAGATAGATAGATTAAACATAATGGTTTTACAAACATAAATGTCCCAATAACGTTAAGAAACGAGAAAGACATTATTTTCTAGGAGGTAGTAAAGTCGAAGACAAATAATGAGTATATCAGTCTTGTAAGAGCTTTGGGATTTCTTAGTGACTGAACTGCCGACCCAGTCTCACCTTATATCACTTTTCCAGTTGTTTTGCACGCGTGTATCCAATATACAGCTATATCTTGTTAAGTTACTTACTATGAGTCCACAATGCACCGACACTTCAGTGAATATTGATTAAACACTAGAGTAAACAACATGTAGAATGAAAATACACACACACTCACAAACACATACACACACATTTTTTATAACTTATGATAATTACTTTTATTACACTTGCATCTAAATATTGTATCTGTTTTAAAATATGTGCTTATATCACTTGTGCCTATATCAAAAATACACTTGTATCTGTTGCACCTTTATTCTGTACTTATACCTATTTCATCTGCATTTAAGTGAACTTATATATATATATTTAATGATCATCATCAAGTACCGGGACTACTGGCGTAGGTGATCATGTCTCTCCACAACTTTTGATCTCGACAGTTCTTTATAATTTCTGTTGTTGACCTTCTGCCAAACCATTCTCTTAAGCTGTCTGGTATTTTCTCTCTTTGCTTCCCTCTATCTCTTCGTCCCTCAATTTTTCCAGTTGTTACAATATATTCCAGTTGTTCTCTTCTCATTACATGGCGAAAAAATGATGATTGTTTCTTTCTAATATTGGAAATTAGCTCTCTTTTTGCGTTGACCATTTTCAAAACATTTTCATTACTCTTCTTAGCTGTTCATGGTATTCTCAACATTCTTCAGTAAAACCACATTTCTACAGACTCTTGTCTGTTGTCTTATTGTCCAAGATTCACATCCAAATGTTAAGGCTGGCTCTACATAACATTTAAGAACTCTTTTTATTGTTTCTGTTGTCATAAATGGATTGCACAGTAACCTCCTCATTTTCTGGAAAGCGTGAGCCATTCAGCATCTCACCTCTTGTGTACATCTTCCGTCTGAGGTTAACAAAGTTCCCAAATATTTAAATTCATTTACCTGTTTTAATATTGTTCCACTTGTCTTTATTTTGCACTGAGTTGATGTCTTTTTCTTTGTTGTTACCATTACTTCTGTCTTTTTGCTATTAAGGCTGAGCCTTTATTTTTGCTATATATATATATATATATATATATATATATATATATATATATTACACCTTATATAAATGTACTTATATCCATTACATCTGTAATTAAATGCACATACATAAATTACACATGTATCTAAATGTAATGTTATATATTATCCATGTATGTAAACATTATGAGATATATATATATATATTACACACGCATCTAGATATAATTGTATCTATTGCACATACATCTGAATGTACGTATATCAATTACACTTAAAATGTCAATACATCTCTATATTTTACACCCTTATCTACAATTGTCTATCGACAAGAGGTTCCTATTACATTCATTTCAACCCTACAACTCACACATTCCCCAGGAGTAAACAATATATTCAACTTTCAGAGACGTTATTTGGAAAGACAATCGATATTAAAAATACAGTCCATGCCCCTCGACGCTGAAAGGCAGATGAGGAAGGAAATAAGAGGAAGAAGAAGAAGAGGAAGGAGAAGAAGGAGAAGAAGGAGAAGAAGAGTCCATGTATTGAACCCAGCGCCAGATATGCTTTCAATTATTTGAATGTGGATGCAGGCATTCAATGCGAGCCAAATTGTTCCGATTTTTTGTTATTATTAACGTGTGAGTGTGAACGTTTTTGATTGGATGCTCTTCAGCACTAACTGCTGTAATGAGAATTGGAAATTTCTGGAAGGTTGCAGGGTACGAACTTTCAGGGACAAGCACATGCGACATTGACATGTTCAGTTGTTGATAGTGCATTCTTGATGTGTGGCTGATATGATGGAATGAGTAAGTCAGTGGTTCAAATATATGGATATGATTGTATATGATGAAATGAATATGTCGATGATTGAAATATATGGATACGATTGTATGTGATGGAATGAGTAGGTCAATAGTTGAAATATATGAATATGATTGTATGTAATGGAATACTTAGACCAATGGTTGAAATGTAACGTTGTTATAATATATACATAATTATATATAGGATGGAATGAGCAAGTCGATGGTTGAAATATATGTATATGATTGTGTGCGTCTGAATGCTTGGGCCAATGGTTGAAATATAAAGTTGTTATATAATATAAATATATATATATATTAAACTTGTGTGCTTAGCACACTACTATATGGATCCGAAACCTGGACAACATACTCAAACCAGGAAAAAAGACTAAATGTCTTCCACATGCGATGTCTCCGCAAAATAATGCACATCAAATGGCAGGACAAAATAACCAACTTAACTGTCCTGCAACGTGCTAAGACCCTAACAATCATGTCGATGCTCAGAAGTCGAAGGCTAAGATGGCTGGGGCATGTCCAACGGATGGAAGAAAAACGCATTCCTAGGCAAATACTATATGGCGAGCTAAAACACGAAAAACGACAAATCGGCAGACCTAAACTACGATATAGAGATATCTGCAAATCATCTCTGAAAGACTTCTCCATCTGTGAAAACGACTGGCAACATCTGGCAAGTGATCGCACATCATGGAGAGCACGTATAAGGAACGGTATAACAACATTTGAGACTGTTCTAAGACAGGACTTAGAAGAGAAGAGACTCATGAAAAAGGATGGTAAACCCTGTGGACCAGCGAGCCTGACCTGTTCATTATGTGACCGCGTGTGTTTGTCAAACATTGGTAGAATTAGCCACGAGAGAAGCTGTTCGGCAAAAACAATACCTCAAAAAAATACGCAATAGCCTCCACTAGACCGTCTGACAAGACGAAAAGGGCCATATATATATATATATTATGCGATGGAATGCTTGAGTCGATGCTTGAAATATAAATATATGATTGTGTGTGATGAAATACTTGGGTTGATATTTGCAATACTAAGATGTGATGGAATGCTTGTTCCTTTACTGAAATATAAAGATGTAATGGAATGTTTGAGTCAATTGTTGTGATATAAAGTTGTATTGTGTGTGGTTGAATGCTTGGGTCGATGCTTGAAATATAAAGATATGATTGTGCGTGATGGAATGCCGGGTCGATGTTTGAAATATAAAGTTGTGATTGTATGTGATGCAATGAGTTGATGGTTGAAATATAAAGTTATGATTGTGTGTGATGGAATGAGCTGGTGGTTGAAATATAAAGTTGTGATTGTGTGTGATGCAATGAGTTGATGGTTGAAATATAAAGTTGTGATTGTATGTGATGGAATGAGTTTATGGTTGAAATATAAAGTTGTGATTGTGTGTGATGGAATGAGCTGGTGGTTGAAATATAAAGATATGATGGAACAAATGGGTCGATGGTTGAAATTTAAATATATAATCGCGTGTGAAGGAATGCTTAGGCCAGTGTTTGAAATATAAAGATGCGATTGTGAGATTGGAAGTGAGCTTGGTTTGTAAGTGTGTGACAATGATGAGGAGATTTATAACCGAGGTGATATTTATAATAGTTTGAATATGAGGAATATAGCATTATATAATATGCTTTTATTTACTTCGGTTTAATATTAGCAGGAGCGGAATTAAACTCGTCTTTCTATGTAAAGTGCTGAGCACTGGAACCTGAACACTGAAAAAAAACAGACAAAATAATTAAAGGAACGAACGTAATATAATCATGAAAGTTATAACGAGGTATATATTTTCTCTACAGGGATAGAGTGAAAGAAATAGAGAAAAATTTATGAAAGAGAGAGAAAGAGAGAGATATGAGGAGGAAGAGTGAGACAGAAAAATTAAGATTTAAAAATATATAATTATAGTTTTGCAAATTAAAATGGTAGCAAATAAAGAAAACGTATAGTACCAAAACATATAGTGAGAGGGATTAACACACATTTCATTAGAGAAGGGAGTGAACGGAATGTAGGAATGTCAAATTAAAAATAATTACATTAATACTATTAGTAAATTAACAAGGCTGAAGAAGAGCATAAAGGTATTAGTGTTGATTGTTGGTAAAATTAAGACAACAATTAGCTATAACATCGTACTTTATTGTTATTGACATAATATCATAATTTAGTTATTGCTCAACTGAAACAGCTGCAACAATCGCTACGACACAATAACTATTATAGGCCTTAGTGAAATATCATCATCATCAAGTACCGGACCTGCTGGCGCAGGTGATCATGTCTCTCTACAACTTTCTATCTCGGCAGCTATTTATCATTTCAGTTGTTGACCTTCTGTCAAGCCATTCTCTTATGCTGTCTGTTATTTTTTCTCTTTGCTTCCCTCTATCTCTTCGACCCTCAATTTTTCCAGTTGTTACAATATGTTCCAGTTGTTCTCTTCTCTTTACATGGCCAAAAAATGATGATTGTTTCTTCCTAATATTGGAAATTAGTTCTCTTTTTGCGACCTCTTTCAGAACTTTTTCATCACTCTTCTTAGCTGTCCATGGTACTCTCAACATTCTTCTGTAAAACCACATCTCTACATACTCCAGTGATTTTCTTGTGTGTTGTCCTATTGTCCATGATTCACATCCATATGTTAAGACCAGCTCTATATAACATTTAAGAACTCGCTTTCTTGTTTCTATTGTCAAAAATGGGTTGCATAGCATCTTCCTCATTTTTTGGAAAGCTGCTTTTGCCTGAGCCATTCTGCATCTCACCTCTTTTGTACTTCTTCCGTCTGAGGTTAACAAAGTTCCCAAATATTTAAATTCATTTACCTGTTTTAATATTGTTCCACTTGTCTTTATTTTGCACTGAGTTGATGTCTTTTTCTTTGTTGTTACCATTACCTCTGTCTTTCTGCTATTAAGGCTGAATCCTTTATTTTTGCTTTCTTTCACTATAATGTCCACATTTCTTGTAACTTATTTTCACTCTTAGCGATTAAGACTGTATCGTCAGCATACCTTAGATTATTTTAAAATAGTGGAATATAGAACACTATAAACAGAAATGATTACTAAACCATATACGGCTTATGGAATGGTTAAAATAGATCAAGCCATAGACACGTTTTTTTTCACATTTATTCAGTTATTTTTTTGTTTGGTTGGGGGGACCATGGTAACGATTATTGCTAAACTTGGCATCGCTGTTTGAGATTCCCAACAACAGAAAACAGCGATAATGATGATATCATTATTGCTGATTAACTGGAGGGAATTTCTGGCTTCATGTTATAATGTTGATGGTTTGTACCCGAGGGACACTATTCAGTAGATGCAGCTGATTAAATGTGTTACTTGAGATAACAGCTTCTGGAAGTACTATTGGTTTGATGGAGTACTAACGATCTAAAATAGAAGAAGGCACTTATGGTATGATTTGGTACTGACGATCTTAAATAGAAGAAGTTGCAAATGGTATGATGGAGTACTGATGATCTTAAATAGAAGAAGTTGCAAATGGTATGATGGAGTACTGACGATCTTAAATAGAAAAAGTTGCAAATGGTATGATGGAGTACTAACGATCTTAAATAGAAAAAGTTGCAAATGGTATGATGGAGTACTGACGATCTTAAATAGAAGAAGTTGCAAATGGTATGATGGAGTACTGACGATCTTTTATGGAAGAGGACACTAATGGTATGAAGAAGCACTGACTATCTTACATAGAGTCAGGTACTAATGGTATGAGGAGCATCGTTGGCTAAGTGGATAGTGTGCTGACTTCCTGATCAGAAAAGTACGATTCGGTCCCCAGAAGTGGTTGATTTTTTGTCGGGCCAAGGTTCCAGGGTTCACCCAGCCTATAAAAATAGACAAGAAAGAGTATTCTAGTATGTTAAGGTGGCCTGGCGTGATACGGACCACAGCACCCAAAAATATGTTGTGTCGTCATACAAAAAATATGATCGCTAATACCATATTCCCCATGCGTGTGGAGAGAGCCCCTTTTACCCATGGTATGAAGCAGCACTGCCAATCTTAAAACCAAATGCTCTAGTTTACTACTCTTAGGTCACTACTTCTTCAGTTTTCAAGTCTTTGTGATCATGGGAACCTGACTCTTTGCCCTGCATCATGATGGAGGTGTAAGAACAACATCATGACACATGATGAGCTGGTCGTATGATCAGTACTGGTATATGGAGGTGTAAGATCAACATCATGACATATGATGAGCTGGTCGTATGATCAGTACTGGTATATGGAGGTGTAAGATCAACATCATGACATATGATGAGCTGGTCGTATGATCAGTACTGGTATATGGAGGTGTAAGAACAACATCATGACATATGATGAGCTGGTCGTATGGTCAGTACTCATATATGTGTGTGTCCTGCTTTTCCCCTAACCGGCGCCGTGACGGAAACACTACGTTTTCGGGGGCTGGATCTAGGTTAAGTAATATACGGGGTTAAGGCAAAGAAATGCAAATGAATGCATAAAAATGTGAAGCTGCAGTAAAGCTGAATATGAGGAAAAATTTAAAAATTAAAAAATGGTATGTTAGAAGCTTTACGTGATAAGTGGACGACACAGACTAAACGACGTTTCTGCCCAATAGGCCTTCATCAGGAACAAACAAGGAAAAAACACACACACAACTAATAACGAAACATTCAAAACAAAAATATTCGAAATATGTTAAAGAAAATAAACTAAAAATTTATATCCTGTGTGTTTGAAAAGGAAATGGTAACAAAAGTGTTGCTGTCGTGAATGTGTAGAAATGTGCGCAAATGCACACCGAACCAGAGGAGTTCACACAAGGGTCAGTGTGCAAACACAAAGGAGAAAGAATAGAACAGTAGACTAACAGGTGCTCAAAAGGTGGTAAGAGTGAGATGTCTGAGAGTGGGGTACAATAAAAACAAATGATGGGTAAGGGGCACAGAAAAAAGGTATAGAGGAGAACACCGAATTGTCTCATAAGGGACGATAGGAGAAGAAGCTCTTCTTATTTTAATTATTCTTTTAGTAATATACGTCGTGTCTCTATGATTTTCATAAAGCAGGACTGTTATCGTTGAAGTATTACTTAAACAAGAAACAATTTGAAACAAATGCAACGCGTCAAATACTTGGACACAATAATAACACCAGATGGAAGATGCACCACAGAAATAAAAAGCTGAATAGCTCAGGCCAAAATAGCATTTAAAAAAATGAAAAATATCTTATGCAACATATCTATGTCAATAGAAGTAGGAAAGAGAGTTCATCGGTGCTATATAGAACCAATTCTGACCCATGAAAGTGAATCATGGACAGTAGACAAACAAATGAAAAGACGATTAGATGCCACAGAGATGGGATTTCTCAGAAGAATGTTGAAAGTTCCCTGGACAGCTAAAAAGACCAATGAGGAAACTGTCAAAGAGGCCAATACAAAAAGGGAACTCTTAAAAAACATCAGAAAGAAACAATCAACATTTTTCGGGCACATTATGAGAACAGGAAAGTTGGAATACTTGGTTACAAGTGGCAAAATAAAGAAAAGAGAGATCATGGACGACACAGATTGAAAATACTGGATAGCTTGGTGTCATGGCATGGAAAACAGTCAATAACACAACTGAAACGATGCACTGTGGATAGAAGCTTGTGAAAGGATATGATCGCATACGCTAACCGGTATGGCACATGATGATGAATACTTAAACTATTACTGAATCGTCTTTTAACTGAGGCAAGCAATTACTTATTCTCTTCTTTCCAAATAAATTCTTTTGAACTGCGTCTTTTAGAAATTATTATCAAGTTAAACACAATTCATGAGCTCTCCCACATTATTGCGTACAGTGTCAATGAATCTCTCGCACAGAAATAGTGCGGTTTGTTTTAGAATTACCACACCTCTTCATCCTATATATGGACAAAATAAATCAGGAAACAACAAACAATAAGGAAAAATCAAATAATAATATAGAGGTAGAAGATTCCAACATCAACGAGCTACTATTCGCAGATGACCATTGCCTAATATATGAGGATGAAAACCTGCTACAACAGCATATAACATCTCTAGATAAAAGTTGCACAAACTACAGTATTAACACAGAAAAAACAGAGGTTATAAGAATAAGCAAATTAAGACACCCATTAAACATAAAGATCAAAGATAAAGAAATAAAACAAGTAGAAGAATTCATGTATTTGGGCACAATGTTCACAGAAGATGGAAAACTAGACAAAGAAATTGACATGAGAATACAAAAAGCAAATGCTGTTACATACCAGCTTTCCCCATTGCTAAGACATCCAAACATTTCTATGCCAGCTAAACAACATATGATAAATAACATTTTCATACCAACTTTGTACTATGAAAGTCAAACATGGACCCTTTCTAAATCACAATTGAGAAAGATCAATACATGTGAGATGCGATGCTTGAGAAAAGTAACAAACAACACAAGAAGAGATAGAATACCAAATGAAACCATAAGAAAAATGGTAGGAACAAAAGCCTGCCAAGAATACATAGAACAACAACTTAAATGGTTTGGCCACCTGGTCAGAATGAATCCTCACCAATCACCATCAAGGGCGTTCTTCTCGAGAATGCATGGAAAAAGACCAAGAGGAAGAACCAGAAGAAGATGGATAGATGCAGTGACAGAGACATGTAACAACAAAGGAAAATCACTAATTCAAACAATTCAAGCAGCTCAAGAACGACAAATGATATAAGCCACGACACCTTTTAGGCATCAGTGAAAAGAGAAAAGAAGTAGAAAGAATGAGGTTTTAAAATCTTACCGTGGATAATAGCATTAAGCATTTAAGACGATGACAATGTAGATTAATACAGATTACTCGTTAGCTTCTGCTGCGTATAGTAGAGAGGGGAGGTATAAGATGTTTCCATGCTATTCCATAACCCTTACATAATTAAAGGCGATGCGTTCTGCAACATGACATGGATTCCTTCCTACATTCCAAAGATAATTCACGGCACTAATTTTCAAAATGTGAGTGAACTTCGTAGCAATGACCTTCTATAAAAGCAGCCCTGTAACGTGCATCCTGTTCTGGAAGTGGGGGGGTTGGTGGGGGGTGGATGGGTGGGGTAAAATATAAAATATCACAGCCCTAGGCCAACACATTTGGCGACGAGACTGCCGGATATCTTCTAAGCTGTCATTACCACTTTAGCCCCACTCTGTGAGTCAGTTACCAATTCCTTTATCAACAAGTTGACTGAAGACCGTCAAGCTGGATTTGAAGTCTCAGTCACAAAGCCAGCTCGTAACGACAGTCAACAGGAAACAAAAATACTCGCAGGAATTTGGAGTGGAACCCTGACCACTTGTCAGCAGGCGAGCACAATTACCACTTTGCTACAACCACTTATTAAGTAAAGTGGAACAAAATGTAAGAGCCCCGTCACGCCACGTATAGGGAATATGGTGTTCATCATCATCATCTTCATCGAGTGCCGTCTCCGCAACGAAGGTTGGCTACCATGAAGCGCCATTCTGCTTTGTCTCTTGCTTTGATGGTGCAGGTTGTCATAGACTGATTTGTCCATCTTTTGATGTTACTCGTCCATGTTAGTCTTGGTCTGCCTCTTCCTCTTCTACCTTGTATTTTCACCTCCAGAATTACTTTTAGTAGGCTGTTGTGTCTTTTAACATGGCTCAAAACTCGCATTTGTCTTGTTTGAATTGTTCTTAGTAGTTCTCTTTTCATTTTTATTTGTTTTAAAACTTCATCGTTTGTTTTCTTTTCATTCCATCCAATTCTACCTATTCTTCTATAGATCCACATTTAAAAGGTTTCAATTCTCTGTTCTGTTTTCTTGTCTAATGTGTTGCTGCCTATAGTAAAGAGGGGAGGTATAAGATGTTTCCGTGCTATTCCATAACCTTTACATAATTAAAGGCGATGCGTATGGTGTTAGTGCCCTTATTTTGTATAGACCTGCTACTCATCATTTTTGTGATTGTGTGGTTGTTGTTATAATATTACCGTGCCGCAAAGTGATACAAAATTTCATCCTTTTAACTTACTTTTAAATCATGTACAATTTGATTCTCTACCTTACTCATTTTATAACATACGGACAGTGACGTATTCTCTATGATACCGCAGCTACCGCCGGTAGACTGAACATATTAGCGAAATATAAAGGGAAATGATAATTTATTATACTTATTTTTAATAATTATATTACACATTTTCAAATATTCTATAACACATTTCGTAAGCCAATATGATTTATTTGCTTTGATTTGCATTTATTAAAGCAAGGTTTTCCTCTGGCCACTATAATGTCTGTGAATGAAACCAAAACTACTATACATTGAAACCTCTAGAAGCCAGCGGTACATGTTTCCTCTATCCGGACCTTGTATTAACGGCTTTGACATTCAAAAATTCCCGTCAAAATATATAGCGGGTGTTGCCGCAAGAGCAATGTGGTTTCATGGGTTATTTTTAGCTCTAGCCAATCAGAATCGTCACAAAGTGAAAGTGAAACTGTCTGATTACCGGAACTTCCTTAGCTATTTAAAACTACGTTATGCGCATCAACATCTGTAGAAAGAACTTATTCTGCTTTCAATAGAATCAAATCTTATATTCTCTCAACTCAGACACAAGAACGATTATCTGGTATGGCATTAATGTCCATTGAGAAATCATTCCCTCAGAAACTTAGAAACCAACCCAACAGTACTTTCAATGACAAAGTCATCAAGACATTTTCGTCCCAAACAATATGGATGTAAATAACATAAATAAGTAAGTAATTTAAAATGTAGTGATGTCATTCGAAAATATTATTTTATGTTAGCCTACTGAACATAATGTATGTTTTTATTTATTATGTCAGCGGTAGCCCAGACCCTAAAACTAGTATACGCCACCGCATACAGATTACTTTATGATGTTATATCATAACTGTTATTTATTATAGCTTAGTTAAAATTTCAACAATCATGATGTTTTTTAATGTTGTCAGCTTTCTTGTTTTTTTTGGTTTTTTTTTTTTGGGGGGGGGGGGGAAATCTTCTTTATTGATTGCTCTTAAACTAGAGTTAAATATTTAAAATTGTTTTGTACTGCTGTTTACAGAAGCTGTAATTTTGCCAAATTCGATTCATAACATCCATAGACATTTTTTTAAATTCAGGGTTTGCCCTCCCTATTCGGCTCTCGCTCTGATGATCTGACTAGTTAGTTTGTTTCAAGTACACAACTATCAGCTATCAGTAAATGGACGCGTACATCTTTGTAGTGCACATTACCTTGGAGCCCGGCCTAGTTTGAGTAGTTGAGTGTTACAAGGTGCAATATCTCAGAACTTTAGTGACAGCAACAATAGCTGAGAACTTTAGTGACAGTAACAATAGCTGAGAACTTTAGTGACAGCAACAATAGCTGAGAACTTTAGTGACAGCAACAAAAGCTGAGAACTTTAGTGACAGCAACAATAGCTGAGAACTTTAGTAACAGCAACAATAGCAATATCTGAGAACTTTAGTGACAGCAACAATAGCTGAGAACTTTAGTGACAGCAACAATATCTGAGAACTTTAGTGACAGCAACAATAGCTGAGAACTTTAGTGACAGCAACAATAGCTGAGAACTTTAGTGACAGTAAAAATAGCTGAGAACTTTAGTGACAGTAACAAAAGCTGAGAACTTTAGTGACAGCAACAATAGCTGAGAACTTTAATGACAGCAACAATAGCTGAGAACTTTAATGACAGCAACAATAGCTGAGAACTTTAGTGACAGCAACAATAGCTGAGAACTTTAGTGACAGCAACAATAGCTGAGAACTTTAGTGACAGCAACAATAGCTGAGAACTTTAGTAACAGCAACAATAGCTGAGAACTTTAGTAACAGCAACAATAGCTGAGAACTTTAGTAACAGCAACAATAGCAATATCTGAGAACTTTAGTGACAGCAACAATAGCTGAGAACTTTAATGACAGCAATACTAGCTGAGAACTTTAGTGACAGCATCAATAGCTGAGAACTTTAGTGACAGCAACAATAGCTGAGAACTTTAATGACAGCAACAATAGCTGAGAACTTTAATGACAGCAATACTAGCTGAGAACTTAAGTGACAGCAACAATAGCTGAGAACTTTAGTCACATTAACAACATGATGGTGATGATAGCAATGATAATCAATTATTAATGAATAACTTGCTCTTTTTAACAAGTTCTGAATCAGTAAAGGGACATAACGATTTGACATTTACGATAATAATACACACGTGAACACTGTGATGTACAATTTCATGATAGTAACGTGCGTGAAGTCGGACCACTATATATCATGACATAAGGTAATATGATTTCTGAATAATATACATTTCGTCACAATACCTCTAAATGTATTCGATCATGTAAAATCCGCGTACAATCCGTTTTGTTTGCTGCATCTCGTAAGTGCTGAGTACCTTTATTAATTTCTTGCACTGATGTCATATCCATAATAAAGAAACCCTGATCAAACTGCCACCTGCCACTCTGATACATACTTCGCACGTTATGCACTCTTAGAATGGCTAATGTTTTACAATGGTTCCCAAGCTCTGTGTGTGTGTGCCCCCAGCTTGACTGCTCATTGAACTTTATGATTATGTGAGCATAACTTATGCAATCTATATTTTATTTCTACTATAACTCGTATTCTAGTTGGTGTATATATCATTTTCTCAGTACTCGGAAAATACCCATTATTATACTTCCTTATATGCGTTCGCCTGGTGAATCCTCCTTCTCAGCGTCCACCCTTAAAATAATGTTAAATTGGCGTAGAGGCGTTATATTATCTAAAACGGTAAGCTGCAATATTTTGTGCATTTAATCCCATCACATCAGACTTTAGCAGGAATATTCTACCTCTACTCGCTTGAACAGACTAATTAGTTTATTTCCAGATCCACAAAAAAACAAAAAAACAAAAACAGACATCAGATCTGTTCATTGATCCCCACAAATGCAATCAACAATGAGTTGCTGACCGCACACAGTCTGGACTCATTTGTGCCACTTCGATAGTGTCATTTATATTGCAGCCTATTATTTCAGTAGCACTTGATGTCCCCTACCGAACAAGGGTTTTCCATGGGAATCCCCCTTAATGTTGTTGTCGTTATTTCTATATTTGTGACGATTCATGATTGTACAAAGATATTATGACGGTGGTTTTTTGTTGCCTTCCATCGGTTTGTTTACGGTTGGCTCTGCTAGCCTTTGACTAAAAAGTCTCACCCACAAGGCAGTGGGGTTGTTTTATTTCGGGGTACCCTCCCTTAGCCTTTTACTCTCCCGAGCTTACCTGCAAGGCAGCAGGGCAGTCACAGGTTGTACTGTTTACTGCATACAATAGCAGGTAAAATTACCTGACCTGAAAAGCAGCTTTCCAAAAAATGAGGAAGATACTATGCAATCCATTTTTGACAGTGGAAACAAGAAAAAGAGTTCTTAAATGTTATGTAGAGCCAGTTTTAACATATGGATGCGAATCATGGACATTAGGATAACAGACAAGAAAATCACTGGAGTCTGTAGAAATGTGGTTTTACAGAAGAATGTTGAGAGTACCATGGACAGCTAAGAAGAGTAATGAAAATGTTCTGAGAGAGGTCAAAGCAAAAAGAGAGCTAATTTCCAATATTAGGAAGAGACAATCATCATTTTTTGGCCATGTAATGAGAAGAGAACAACTGGAATATATTGTAACAACTGGAAAAATTGAGGGATAAAGAGATAGAGGAAAGCAAAGAGAAAAAATAACAGACAGCTTAAGAGAATGGCTTAGCAGAGGGTCAACAACAGAAATGATAAATAGCTGCCGAGACCGAAAATTGTGGAGAGACATGATCACCAACGCCAGTAGGCACGGTACTTGATGATGATGATTATTTCAGTACAAAAGAATATAAAGGCATCCAACACGACCTCCATAGCACAATTTGTATGCGCTATGTGATTTCTTTTTTTTCTTTAATTTTTTCTAATTGCTGTCGATATAGGAGACCTAGTGTTGCAGTACTTGTAAAGATAAGCTCCACTTTCTTAAGCAGAGCTAGGATTATCAAGAGTGCTATTGCAGCTCACCATATCATTAATCTGTATTTAAGAGCAAACAGCTAGATCCGCGTCCGATCATAATAATTATCATCATCATCAGCATCATCATTATCATCAGCAATGATGTTAAGATTATTTTTTTTATTATATATTTATTCTAGGCATGATTTTCAAAAACTTACCTGCCAGGTATATACCTTGCTTTACATGCATAGGGTTTATATTTCACCGTCCGATCTTGATAGGATAGGCACTTTATCCTCTCTACAGTGATGAGCAAGCGACACTAAATGCTTCAATTGATCCATAAGAGATTCAAACAGCACTTTTGAAATCAGGAATCAGCTCTACAGAAACTTCTTTTCCTGTTAAACTGCCGCTATATAATTACGCCGACATATAAATAAGTGACGTTTCGGCGAAAGGCAAGTTCAAGGCCAGTCACCACTGTTATCGGGCTTTGGGATGTTAACCATATACCACTCCCACAGCCACCTACGGTTGAATAATTCGATAAGTTTACAATATCCTCAGTCGTCTTTGTACAAGCAAACAGTGAACTTCCGCAGATCTCTGTCACGTGTAATTTTTGTGTGACGAACATCCCCTTTCAGGGCTGAATCTACCAATATTAGATCCGCAGTTCCAACCTCAAAAGGCTGAATATGTAATTTTTTTATGTGTAACAAGGTCCTTTTGACTTTTTTTTTTTTTTTTGGTATTTTGTTTTTGTTTTCTACACTGCGCATTAACTTCTTGTAGAATACGATTGCGTTTCACTTATCTTTATGCATCACGCAACACAGTCGATCAATGATAGGCCCACTCCATTTCACCCATGGAGAAATCTCTCCTGGATGCCTTACAAATAATTATTTAGCTAAGTTTTTGTCTACCCGTAGATCTCTTGCCTTCGCTATGTTTTCAATATAGTAATTGCCCAGAGATGCGATTATTATTCATCCTTCTAGAATGACTCAGCTACTTTAGTCTTCGGCTTCGCACCAGAGCTTGCATGAATTTCATGAAAAGCATTTTAAAACACGCGAGTTAAGTATCCAAATTTATTACTTAATGTTCATTACATTACACAAATTATATGTATATTAAATGCATAATATAATACAATAACAAAGGTGTGGGTAACACTAATGTTGGATATTAAGAACTATAGATGAAATGGTTTGGATATGTAAAACGATCACCACCACACAGCATCACTTAGAGAACATTAGCGCTAATATATAACATAAAGAAGGCAAAAGACAGAATTAAAAGAAAATTGATTTATGAAATAGCAGCCGTCTCGATGAGCGCCATGCAGGAGACACAAGACAATGACATTAAAATGTAATTTTCGCTGAAAAAAAAAATAGAAACAAAAAGAACAAAACAAAGGGAAGTAAGTGAGAAGCTCTAGTATAAATATTATAAAGTTGAAAGGAACATTACATAGGAAACAACAGCAGGAAATCTGATGAATGACATCGTTACTAGGCATGTGAGGATATCAAAGTTCAGATGAACATTGTGCTGAAGTTTAGTTTAGTCGACAGATCATCTTCATTGCACAACGAGTAACTTCGTAGATAGCAGATCTTCTCCTCTGTACGTTCTGAACCAAGCCTGCCACACATTAGCAAAAGAGCACTGAAGATACCTTCCTCTCCAGTGCATAAACTCCGTAGTACTGCGCTGTCCCTGGCCTCAACCTCCTTAGTCGTCTCTTACATACGTGGCTGGTGACAGCGGCTCTGTGATTTTTGTAATTGGACGTGGGCCCAAGTAGCCACACGCTTGCAAGTTAAGGATCTCAATGGCATGAGAAGTGAAAAGAATGAATCTTTATTTTCCTTCTTTCCTTATTTTCTCTTGCACCCGTTCCAGTGTCAAGGAAGATAAAAAGTGTTATTTCTCGCCCTTTGGCGGCTTCAATCATTGCCACTTGATGTTGTTGTGGCGTTTCTTTGATGATGTGGAAGTAATCACACGGCATTCTTTCCAGATGGGCAAATCATTTTATTTGTTGTTTCTGCATTTAGCTTAGGATTGGTGTACTGTTTTATTTATAATATTATTTCTGATCCTGTCTTTTGTGGAAACTCCAAGCGCTTTTCTCAGACATCTTATATCTGTGGTGACAAGCTTTCTTTGCTGGTTAGTCGTAAGTGACCACAAGAACGAATCCGGGACCTATCAGTTCTGGGATCCAAACATCATATGTTAATTACGATTCTTTTACGCAGCCAGTGACAAGAAGTTACATTTCTTTTTTGCATTCTCTGGCACATTCTAAATTGATCATTATTACAAGATGGAAGCACTTCCACTCAAACACAGACAATCATTATTTTCTCTTTCGTTATTTTAGTAATAACTAATGATATTCTAAGAAAAAGACATCACCTCAGTGCAAAATAAAGACAAGTGGAACAATATTAAAACAGGTAAATGAATTTAAATATTTGGAAACTTTGTTATCCTCAGACGGAAGATGTACAAAAGAGGTGAGATGCAGAATGGCTCAGGCAAAAGCAGCTCTCCAAAAAATGAGGAAGATACTATGCAATCCATTTTTGACAATATAAACTAGAAAAAGAGTTCTTAAATGTTATATAGAGCCAGTCTTAACATATGGATGCGAATCATGGACAATAGGACAACAGACAAGAATATCCCTGGAGTCTGTAGAGATGTGGTTTTACAGAAGAATGTTGAGAGTACCATGGACAGCTAAGAAGAGTAATGAAAATGTTCTGAGAGAGGTCAAAGCAAAAAGAGAACTAATTTCCAATATTAGGAAGAGACAATCATCATTTTTTGGCCATGTAATGAGAAGAGAACAACTGGAATATATTGTAACAACTGGAAAGATTGAGGGACGAAGAGATAGAGGGAAGCAAAGAGAAAAAATAACAGACAGCTTAAGAGAATGGCTTGGCAGAAGGTCAAGAACAGAAATGTTAAATAGCTGCCGAGATCGAAAATTATGAAGAGACATGATCACCTACGCCAGTAGGCCTGGTACTTGATGATGATGAATGATATTCTAATAACAATGAAGTGTTAAGCTGTTCTTCAGGTTCGCATATGAAGTAGATGATGATGGTAAGCACAAGATCGCTATCTCGGAAAGCTTCAACAATTTTAGCTGAATTATGGCATGAGGAGAATACAGCCCTGAGAATAAAATAATTTAAAATACAAAATCACACTAGAAGAAGTTACTGGAGTAATCACTGTGCACATTACCTGTAAACTGGAACATTGATTCAGTACCTCTTAGTTTGCTCTGAGTGCTGTTATGTCAAACTTAACAACAATTAACAATGACGACTCGGCATTGTTTATGTTAATTTTTCTCCATTTAAAATTTGTCCTGTTAAACATTTACAAATAAGTTCGATTAGAGACGGTCTCTTCATAGAAAACACTTTCCAAATGTTTATTTTGCTCAGGCACTAATATTTATAAAGTTCTTGTGGTGTTGAACTAGAAGTTATCAACCCAGCGCGCATCCAGTGGTTCTGTTACGTTCTAGCGGTCTATGATAGTCCATGTACTTGTATGATATTATTCTAGGGATTCTTTGAGGCTTTTCCGAACATACATAGAGGACGTCAAGTGGACGTTAGGTGGACTTTGTTTTATTGTTTGCAGCAATGTTGCTCTATCTATACTTTCTGTACAATTCATCTGGCTTCAATAAAATATTGTTGTCGATTCGTGTTTACATTGTAAAAAAAGGAGGAAGAGATAGACAAAGAAAGAGATGGAAAGATTACAGCAAAGAATGGATAGGCCTCGACTTTGCAGAGTCACAGAGAATGATTGAAGATTAAGATACAAGGTGAAGTTTACCACTGTCTCTTAGTAGAATCCCAACTGCCCCAGCTTATGAGAAGAAGTAAGAAAAAAATCAGCTCGCATTCCATTGTCAATTCCTACCAGCATGGCCAGAACAGTTTGTGTTTCCAGTGCCACCAGTGTCGTTGAATATGTTGTGCAGTTCTAGCTCACCAACCCTGACTAATATTGAGTTATGAGTCGCTGACATCTTGGAGCTAATCCACCGCATGCATCGTGAGTCTACACATATGTGAATGAGGGTACGTTTACGGTGAAGTTCGTCAGTAATGTCTCACAGCTCGTGTGTGGTCCTATTTTCACAATATTTGGAATCACTGTTTAGACGCATTGTTTCATTATGTGGGTCTTGACCTGGTATTGTTATCATAGCAATCCGCATCCTTCTCACGTTCTTGAGAGAGTGTGAATCGGTATCAGGATTTCCAAAGTGAATGATATTACTTCCCAGGATGCCCCAGGATTACGCAATAGACAATGATTTGTAGGAGAGCTGAACCCTGGGAGTTGCGATCTTTTGTTGCGGCTCTGAGAGGTCCGTTTATTTTGTGGCCACAGGACAACATCGTTACTGGCTCAGAATTGCTACACATTTCGTTAGCCATGCACTGTTTTATTCTATTTTATTTATTTTCCTTCTTCCCCTGTCCGTGGCAATGATAAGCTGTTAAAATTGAAGTCTGATTAGCATCATTAACATTTCTCTCCACGTCACTTTTCAAAAATCGAAAAATTCGATTCAGCAAAAATCAAACGGTTTACCATGTGTCGGTGTATGTATATACTCGGTACGGCGTGGATCATTTCATAAATCAGAGTTCTATAATAGTGTGCTTATGTTTTAACTTAATGAGCTAGTTGTGATAATACTTTTAGTAAAGAAAGGGGACAATGATAATGATTTCCAAGTGAAGTGAGAATGGCATAAAGGAAAGAGAAGAATAATTCTTTTTTTTTAAAAGTAGCAGAGAGAACTAAGTTCCCTGGACAGCTAAAAAGACCAATGAAGAATTTCTCAAAGAGGCCAACACAAAAAGGGAGCTCTTAAAAAACATCAGAGAGAAGCAATCAACATTTTTCGGGCACATCATGAGAAGAGGAAAGTTGGAATACTTGATTACAACTGGCAAAATAAAAGGAAAGAGAGATCGCGGACGACAAAGAGAGATAATACTGGATAGCTTGGTGTCATGGCATGGAAAACAGTCAACAACAGAACTGATACGATGCACTGTAGATATAAGATTGTGGAGGGACATGATCGCCTATTTCATGAAATTAAGGGGTAGCGTAAATTATTTCATGAAAACAAGGGACGTAGAAAGTGGCTTGATGAAAACATAAGAAAGCGAGAACGATTTTATAAAAACAAGTGATTGCAATACACATGTTATTAAAACAGGGCGCAGTAAAAATGAGTTTATAAAACCAAGAAGACATTAGGAACAATTTTGAACCAATGGAGTTATGAGAATTTGTAATGGGGAAAAATGTGACAGTGCTAATGATTTTTTTTAAACCAAAAGGGCGCTAAACATTGTATGAAGAATCGTGGGGTAATCATTGAATCAATGGATCTGTGGAATTAAGTATATGGAAGCGAGTGGCCGTAAAAAAGGATGGTAAGGAACACAATGGTCAGAGAGTAGGTTTATGAAGTTAAGTAGCAACAACTTTAATAGTTTGAGAACCTCTCTGATGGAAGTAGACGATGGAGAAATATCACACGAGATAAATCCATTATTACACTCTCGACGGATGGCAGTTACGTCTGTCCCCTTAATGTGATATTCAAATACGTGGTTGTGAAATGTAGCGGACAGTACTTTACATCAGGATTTTCCTATCTGGTAAAGGTGTCTTGATTCAGTTCTCACAAGTTTGTTATGCAAACACAGATAATTATATTTGTCTGGAGGTTGATGAGCCAGATCTTGAGTTTACATTCTTCTGTCAATGTATTCATCCCAAGTTTATGGATTTGTCTTTCGTTAATTCTGACAAATTAATGGTCATCTCATCAAATTGTGTATATTGTGTTCTTCCCGTTTTTCCTGTTTTTTTTTCTTTTTCCAGTCCCCGTTTTTATTTCGTTTTGTCATTACTTGGCATGCATTAACTTTTTTTTTCATCTTTTATCTTTGTTCTACCTTTTTGTTGTCCGAAAGTGTCTTCTTTATTTTTTCTATTCATCTTTTAATATAATTTACATCTTCCACATGACTGCTTTAAAAAAAAAATGTCATCCATTAACCGTAGAGCAGAAAGCAGAAGTAGTAAATATCGATAAAGAGAAACAGAACATCAACATAACTATAGACGGCAGACAACTAAACCAGAACATCAACATAACTATAGACGGCAGACAACTAAAACAGAACATCAACATAACTATAGACGGCAGACAACTAAAACAGAACATCAACATAACTATAGACGGCAGACAACTAAAATAAAGTAGAGACATTTACATATCTATGACGTCTAGTGACAAAGAGTAGATATAGACTCAAGATGCAACAAAGCTTATCAAATCATTGGACAGATACCATAACTATTATCCATTAAGGAAATGATAGTCTTTGCTAATAACTTTTCTAGGATTTGGGTAATGCATTAACTTTACAGGCAAAACGAGCACTTTACAATACAATCTTAATCCCAAGGTTGTGCTACCAATGCCAGATCTGGACCCTTGATGCAAGAACAATAAGAAAAATAACCTCTACTGAGATTAAATGTGGTTAACGAATTACAGGAAACATCCAAAAATATAAGATCAGAAATGAAGAACTGAGAAAAAAGCTAGGAATAATACACGCCATGAAATATATAGAGAAATAACAGATACAATGGTTTGGCCACGTGACAAGGCAGAAAGATCAAAACATGACACAAAGAGCCTTCAATAAACGTTGCGAGAACACCTGACCCAAATGCCGAGCGCACGAAATAGATGGATTGATGGAATATTAGAAACATTAGGAAACGAATGAAGGAAAGAAGAGGAAGAAAAAACCGGATAGCTCCGTATAATTATAGCTCAGAAGTTTACAGCCACATAATAGTTGCACCCACTCAATCTTTTCGCTCTTTGGTCTTCTTAGGGCTTAATCGATCTCTAGAAGCAAGTATACTGGACTATTAGAAGCTTGGTATATAATGATCTCCTTGTTTTAGGAACAGTAATGGTAAAAGTTCCCCCAAGTTTTAAATTATTTTATTTAGAAAAAAAAGATACTGGCAACACGCATATAATCGTAGACATTTTATAGTTACAGACATACAATTCCTGTAATGATACAATAGTTATACCAAATTGAAATCGTATAGCTATAGCAACAAGAAAATAGATAATGAAATATGCAAAATGTGCAAAAAGGCAAAAGAAGACTGGCTCAGCCAAAAATGTATAGAAATAGAAATTATGGAAAGTAAACAAGACTTAAGAGGGATGCACACAGAAATAAAGAGAATGACTAATAAAAGTAAAAAAGCCACAGAAGGAGGATGCATTGCAGACAAAAAGGAAAAATGCTAACAGACAATACAGATATTATAGATAGATGGCAGGAATATATAACATAACTATTTTATGATCAAAGGGACAAGAAACCATTTATAAAATGCACATCAGGCTATAAAATCTTAAAATCTGAGGTGGAAAAAAACTATAAAAACAATGAAAAAGGTAAAAGCAGCAGGACCTGACAGCATACAGCTAGAGATGATACAGGCACTAGAATATTTTGGTATTGAAGTGATTACAGACATATGCAAGGACATATACCACACAGGATACATACCAAATGAACTAAAAACATCAACTTTCGTTGCATTGCCTTAAAAAAATGGTGCAGTTGAATGCAGTGACTTTAAGAACAATAAGCCTAATGAGCCATGTTCCAAAAATCTTGCTAAAAGTTATGCAAGGAAGGATTCAGAATAAAATGAATACTGAATTAGATGAGCAGCAATTTGGATTTAGGAAAAATAGCGGGACAAAAGAAGTCATATTCTGCATGAGAACATTAATCGAAAAGTACACATAAGTAAACTAACCAATATATGCCTGCTTCATAGACTACACCAAAGTTTTTGATAGAGTACACCACAAACAACTTATGGAATGCCTAAAAGAGATACATCAAGATGACATGGACATACGACAAATATGTTATCTATACTGGGAGCAGACAGCAGTAATAAGATATAACAAAGAGAACTCTACACCCATTGATATAAAAAGAGGATAAGACAGCATCCTATCACCAAGCTTGTTCAAAGTATACACTGGGCAAATCTTTAAAAACATCATCGAGATGCCAGGCCTACAAATTAATGGAAAGATAATCAATAACCTAAGATATGCTGACGATACTGTACTACTAGCAGAAAATCCTAAAGATCTGCAACACTACACATTACTTAATGAAATAAATACGACAAGCAAAAAATATGGACTAGATATGAATATCAAAAAGACTAAAACTATGATCATAAACAAAGATAATCTTAAAAACCACAAGTGGATATCAAAATTGAAGGAATAGACCTGGAGACAGTTCAGAGCTACAACTACCTTGGATATACTGTAACCAGTGATGGAAAATGTACAACTGAAATAAACAAAAGATTAGGAATGGCAAAAAGTAATTTTAATGTCATGAAGAACATACTAACATCAAAACAAATAACACCAAAGCCAAAACTAAGAATTGCAAAATGTTCTCAATATTCCTATATGGTGCAGAAACAAGGACATTAGACAAGAAAACAGAACAGAGAATTGAAGCCTTTGAAATGTGGATATATAGAAGAATAGGTAGAATTGGATGGAATGAAAAGAAAACAAACGACGAAGTTTTAAAACAACTAAAAATGAAAAGATAACTACTAAGCACAATTCAAACAAGACAACTGCGATTTTTGGGCCATGTTAAAAGATACAGCAGCTTATTAAAAGTAATACTGGAGGGAAAAATACAAGGTAAAAGAGGCAGAGGCAGACTAAGACTAAAATGGACGAGTAACATCAAAAGATGGACAAATCAGCCTATGACAACCTGCATCATCAAAGCAAGAGACAGAGCAGAATGGCGCTCCATGGTAGCCAACCTTCGTTGCGGAGACGGCACTCGATGATGATTATGATAGCTATAGCATGTTTGCACCAATTTAATACGTATAACCATAATATGGGAGCCGCGATAGCTCAGTGGTTAGCGAACTGGACTACAAAGGACAAGAGGTAGGGTTCGATCCCAACCGACAGTTTCCGGTTCACCCAGCCTTTAATGGGTACCAGATTTTTTCTGGGAAAGTAAAGCGGCACGGGCGTAATATCGACCACATTACCTCAAAAATCATGTGCCGAAGGTCTGTAAAATTTATGGTCACTAACACCATATTCCATATACGCTACTTGGCGTGACGGGGGCTCTTTACTGTTTTTTTTTTAATTTTTTAATTATATAATTCCTAACTAATTTTGTCCGTATTTCTATTCATACTATATAATTCTAAACTAAAGTTAATTTGATCTGTATTTCTACATGTCTTATATAATTCTAAATGCCAATTCTTTTTGTCTGTTTTTCTACCTTTATTATATAATTGAAGTCAACGGTCACAGCATAAATAATTTGCGATATGCGGATGACACAGTCTTAATAGCAGAGGCAGAGAATGAACTACAAGAAATGATAGACATAATAGTGAAAGAAAGCAACAAGAAGGGTCTCAGTTTGAATAGTAAGAAAACAGAAGTAATGGTTATATCGAAGAAACAATCACCACCATCATGCAGCATAAAAATAAACGAGACAAATGTGAAACAAGTGCAACGTTTCAAATACTTGGGCACAATAATAACATCAGATGGGAGATGCACCACAGAAATAAAAAGCAGAATAGCTCAGGCCAAAATAGCATTTCAGAAGGTTAAAAATATCTTATGCAACAAATCTATGTCAATAAAAATGAGAAAGAGAGTTCATCGGTGCTATATAGAACCAATTCTGACCTATGGAAGCGAATCATGGACAGTAGACAAACAAATGAAAAGACGATTGGAGGCCACAGAGATGGGATTTCTCAGAAGAATGTTGAAAGTTCCCTGGACAGATAAAAAGACCAATGAGGAAGTTCTCAAAGAGGCCAACACAAAAAGGGAGCTCTTAAAAAACATCAGAAAGAAGCAATCAACATTTTTCGAGCACATTATGAGAAGAGGAAAGTTGAAATACTTGGTCACAACTGGCAAAATAAAAGGAAAGAGAGATCGCGGGCGACAAAGAGAGAAAATACTGGATAGCTTGGTGTCATGGCATGGAAAACAGTCAACAACAGAACTGATACGATGCACTGTAGATAGAAGATTGTGGAGAGAAATGATCACCTACGCCAACCGGTATGGCACATGATGATGATGATGATGATGATGATGATGATGATGATGATGATATAATTCCTGACTCATTTTGTCCGTATTTCTATTTATGCTATATAATTGTAAAGCTCAATTAATTTTGTTTGTATTTCTGCCTGTGATATATAATTCTAAATACTAGTCCATCTGGCCTGACATCTACAATTTTTAAGGCCATTTCATTTTATCTGCTTTTCTATACATATTATATGTTTCTTTACACCACTGTATATTGTTTTGTTTTTTTAACAATAAGTATTTTATTATTTATATTTTTCTGTTCTTTATTTCTCTACAACTAACCTCTTTTCCAGCATATTTGTCTCAAGTCAGTAGTTACATTTTTCCCACATTTTTCCTCCTTCTGCCACTTCCATCTAAAACCCATTTTTATGAAAGCTTTGCTTTGATAGAATCTGTCTGTATTAATCCTTTTTGTCATCATAAAGCCAAATGCGCCCATTTCGCCCACTCCATTCAAATATATTTCCGCTCGTTTCTCTCTCAGCATTCACTTCTTCTAGTCGTGATATATCTCTAATAACGACGTTACAATATTCTATACTCATCATCATCATCATCATCATCATCATCATCATCATCATCATCATCATCATCATCAAGTACCGGGCCTACTGGCGTAGGTGATCATGTCGCTCCACAATTTTCGATCTCGGCAGCTATTTATCATTTCTGTTGTTGACCTTCTGCCAAGCCATTCTCTTAAGCTGTCTGTTATTTTTTCTCTTTGCTTCCCTCTATCTCTTCGTCCCTCAATTTTCCCAGTTGTCACAATATATTCCAGTTGTTCTCTTCTCATTACATGGCCAAAAATGATGATTATCTCTTCCTAATATTGGAAATTAGTTCTCGTTTTGCTTTGACCTCTTTCAGAACGTTTTCATTACTCTTCTTAGCTGTCCATGGTATTCTCAACACTCTTCTGTAAAACCACATCTCTACAGGCTCCAGTGATTTTCTTGTTTGTTGTCCTATTGTCCATGATTCGCATCCATATGTTAAGACTGGCTTTACATAACATTTAAGCACTCTTTTTTTAGTTTCTATTGTCAAAAATGGATTGCATAGTATTTTCCTCATTTTTTGGAAAGTTGCTTTTGCCTGAGCCATTCTGCATCTCACCTCTTTTGTACATCTTCCGTCTGAGGTTAACAAAGCTCCTAAATATTTAAATTCATTTATCTGCTTTAATATTGTTCCACTTGTCTTTATTTTGCACTAAGGTGATGTCTTTTTCTTTGTTGTTACCATTACCTCTGTCTTTTTGCTATTAAGGCTGAGTCCTTTATTTTTGCTTTCCTTCACTATAATGTCCAACATTTCTTGTAACTCATTTTCACTCTTAGCGATTAAGACTGTATCATCAGCATATTTAATAGTATTTATATTATGACCTCCAATTGTTATTTCAGGCATATCCCTTATTGATCTAAAAATAATCTCAATAATACTATTAAACAAATCTGGTGACAGCACACAACCCTACCTAACACCCCGTTTTATTTGTTGAAACATTCCCAATTGGTTATGGCCGCTGTTTGTTGCCAGTACATGTTCTTTATTATTCTTAGATCTTTGCTGTCTACGTTTATGCTTTCTAAAATTTTGATTATTTCTTGGTGCTTTACTTTATCAAATGCCTTGGTATAATCTATGAAACATAGGTATAGATCTATTCTATACTATGTACACAAATAAAACAGCAGCAAAGGTGATATAATATCACATGATGTTATAAAATTCACAAATAACATAACTTATTTTGTTTTCTAAATAAGAAAGTATATTTATCTCGGGGAGTAGTAATAGAATACAACGCAAATGAGAGAAGAAAAGAGAATCAAGAGAATTATCTTAAGTGGGAAAAAAAAAATCAACAGAAGTATAATAATGGAAAAGTGAATCATACGCAAACGACGCAGAAATATTGGCATTTTCTAGCAAAATCTATTTCTAGATCGCTTACACAACTCAGCGTTACCAGGAAACTAAATAAATATTTATTTGTACTAATTATTGTACACTATTTACAACACGTCAAATTCAGGTCAGAATTAATCGAGAAATTATCAGAATTTAAAGAGTCGATATCAAATGTTCACGTATTAGAGGTCGATGAGTTAATTTAGAAATACAAGAAACTGAATTACTATGCGGCTGAAGTACACATGGCTTTGTGGACAGGACTATTTCGATACCATCACATCTCAGATAACTTTCAGTGGTATGAGTGCAGCTTATCCAAAAGTAAGCTTTTAGTTACGACGCGGGTTTCTCTTTTTCTCTACTCTACAACTATAATATAATTATTTCTAATTTACCACTCGGGTTTAAATATTTTCTCTACTCTACTACTCGGTTTTAACTATTTCTCTCCTCTATAACTATGATTTATCTATTTCTCTCCTTATCAACACGGGTTTATCAATTTCTTTACTATACGTCTAGTGTTTATCTATTTCTTGACTTTGCTACACAGGATTCTCTATTTGTATACTTTACAATAAGCGTTTCTCTATTACTCTGCCCAATTAAACCAGTTCTCTATTCCAAACAGCTTCTCTGTCTCATAAGTTATTACACTCAGCGACTCGACTCACAATGACTTCTAGTCCTCATAGTTTTGGTACAAAAACAGTGTTTTGTTAATCTCGAGCAAAAGACAAATCACTGCCTGTTCATGTGTCTGACACGCCTCATTGTATTAGAACAATCACAGCAGAAATCACTAATGCTAAAGAACATTTCATTTCTCGTCTCCACTGTCATTTGTTTTATTATTATTATTCTCATTATGTTAGAACCAGCATCGCTGAAATCTGGACACAAATATAGATGATCCGTCATTCTCGAAACTGAGAGTCTCCGGCGTGACCCACGTACATAAATTCAATTGCATTGCCTGCGATCTATTTGGGTAGACTCCTAACAATTTTTGCCTCGACAGCAGTCCCGTGGCTCACTTTTTTTTATTGTTAACTGCTCAAGGAGTTTGTAACGTATGGAGAGTGCGCAGGGGGTCCTCCAATTTTTCGTCGCTTTGGAGAGGGCTATACATCGCATACCATAGAACGGAAGGTAAAGCTGAGAGGAACCCACACATTGAAAACATCACAGGCCTAATCGATGTCTCACCTCTAGCCCACCTAGACTTCCGATTGTTCATACTATTTTGATTTTTCTCCTACATATAACTTAATCATCTGCTTAGTCCAACATCTACAAAAAGCAGACCTGTCTAATATTCCTCTTTATTTTCCTCGCCTTCGTTGTATACATTGCTGTAGTTTCTCTCAACCGATTTCACGGCTTGTTCTTACGTTTTTTACATTCACTTTAATAGTATAGTTTGTTCTCACTTTTCCCTCGCTTTAATAAGATTTATGCCTATATGTATACTATATAAATATATCTATCCCTAATAGGTCCATACAAATTATGATCACTAACACCATATTCCCCCTACGCCACTTTGTGTTACGGGGCTCTTTACTTTACTATATGTATACTCTGACAAAGTGAATATATGTTTTTATTTCCATCCTGAGTAATTAACATGAAACCTCTTTTTCTTTGTCTCCTCTAATCACCGTATTCACAATGTCGTCTGTCTTTATCCTTCAAAGAATTATGTTACATCTATCGTTATCTATCAGAATCATGATGACAATAATGTTAACATTTAACCTATTAATACAATGATATTCACAATATCTCATCTTGTGCTACCCTCTCAATGTCATGCAATTTTCTATGTAACGCTTGCTATTTAAGCATGCTGCTAAAATCGGGATATATACAAATATTACATCTCATTTTTCACAACCTCAGAAATCGTGCTATTTCAAAGTTGTTTTTATTTCTTCTGTTCACCTAATGAAACGATAGTCACTATATTACATTTATAATCATGTCTGTACCCAGAGTTTCTACTTTCAAAGAGTTCAGATTAGAAGTGAAGAATTGAGGGCAAACAAATCCAGGAAGAGTTCCGCAGTTATATACATAAAGGAACAACATATAGCATTAATTGGCTACGAGATAAGACAGAAAGATTCAAATATAGCACACCGAGCCTTCAACAAACGTTACAAGAACATCAGACCCATTGGTAGACTAAATGAAATATTAGGAACACTAGGAAAAATTACAACAGCAGAGACCAGCAGGAGAAGTCAAGAGAAGTGCAAAAGACCACAAACTATACCTCATCTCTTCGCCGAATGGCAAATTAGGAAGGGAAAAAGAAGACCCAATGTCTCCCCACCCAAAGTTACTGCCCCTGTCAGATCGTCGCACACAGAATCGTCTAACATTCTACATCAAATATTGTCCACCCCAGTCAGTATCAAGATTGGCCACACTTTGTCCCTATTTCTTTTCTTGGCAAAGAATCATAATATTCTAGACGTTGTTTACAATTCTTTCTGTGTTCATAATGACATTCTTCCACAGCAATTTCTTTTTAAGGATTCGCACTTAATTATATCTCCTGCCTTATTTTTCGTCATCCGTCTTCTGTGGTCTTCATACAAACTGGTGCTCGCTATTGATTTCTGTTTTGGGCCGTCCAAATTTTGCTGTTTTGGGATACTACTTGATTTGGCCTCTGTGTGTGTGTGTTTTTTTCGAATTCTTTCAGATTCCAATTTTTCTATTTGTTTCCCCCTATTCCATTCATATCCCCAGATTCTGTCGATTCTTTTTCATCTTTTAATTCTTGCGATCCTCTTTTGAGTTTTCCTTTCATTTCTATCATTTTGTTCATTCTCTATCCACTTCCCATTTTTCTGTTATTTTTCTTTTCTCCTCCCCTCTTTCGCCGCATTCTGTTTCTATTCTCGATTCTTCTATTATTAAGACGGTTCTAACAGTTTTTTTCATCTGTTATATTACATTTCTACATATTACATTTTCATATCAGCGTTATTTTTTCCCCATTGTTTCTGATAACATTCTACTTTCAGTTCTTTCCTAATTTGTTGTTTGAAATCAGGTCATATGTTACAATTTTTGTGTGTGTTTTTTGATAGAATCGGTATTGGATGAATGAAGGGTGACAACATACTCTTCATTCATCCATTACCTTTTCTATTCCTTTATTCCTCTAGATATTTCCGTGTTTACTCAAGCAAGGCGCTCTTTTTGCTACTTCCTTTAAATTCTATATATTTCTCATGTTTAATTGATTCTTGTTTAATTTCTAATTAACTTAGCGAAGTCCCTAGACTAGGAACTCAATTTTGGTTGTTAATCCTTTTTCCCAGGCCGCCGTGTGCACAGGGATTCCTCGCCGCACAGGCAGATAACTCCGTCTTTGGAGGTACTCAAATTTTTTTTTTCCGGTGATGAGTAACTGACGTTTCAAGCCGTGTCTCGCAGCTCAGACAAGGAGTGGTTGCCGCAGAGAGAAATCACAAATAAAAATACTAACTGGTGCAATCGGGATGTGAACTCATAACTTCTCTGTCTCGAGACCGGCGTCTTGCCTCGAGATCAATCAGACCTCCCTACTTTTTAATTTTTATTTTTGCAGTTATAATTCTCTCCTTTTTTTCTGTCCACTTTATTTCATAGTTTTATATCTTCATTGAAGACGAGGATGGACTACAAGATATTCCTACAAAGTAGTAAAAGCAAAAGGATCGATAAAAGAGAACCACGATCACACAAAATTCATAAATGGCAAGGGACAGCCAATATCAACATATATCACAAAGTCAACATAGGCAAAAGAGAGGGAAAGAATATTAGAAGACCTTTTGAACAACGCACCACCTACCAATTTAAAAAGCAACAACAAAAACCTCACAAGAAGGCACAAGCACTGAAACCAACATTATGAGAGGAGAAATCGAAGAAGTAATAAAATATTCAACAAGAAATAAAGGATAGACAACATACTACTAAAAATATTAGCAGCAACTGGAGAAACAGGAGTTACATGGCTGCACAGAATATTGAATGTAGCAATGTAACATCAAGAAGCTCCAGGAGATTGGTAACAAGCAATGAACGGACTAATATGGAAAAAAAGGTAGCAAGTAAGACTTCAATCGATATATAGGTATCTCCCTTCTCAGCCATGTGGAAAAGGTTGTCAAATCATCGGATAGCTATCACTATATTATCCAACAAGGAAATAACTCAAGTGGCAAAACAGGCACTCTACAATACAAATTTTCATTACAACGAAACATGCTCAACCAATGCCAGAATTGGACAATAGAAGCAAGAACAATAAGAAAAATAACCACTTCCGAGATGAAATGTGTTAATCGAATAATAGGAAATAACCAGAGAGAGAGAGAGAGTGTGTGTAAGTGAGAGAGAGAGAGAGCAGAAATGAAGAACTGAGAAAAAATCTGGGAATAATTCCCGCCATCGAATACATAAAAAAAGGCAATAGACAAAATAGTTTGACCCCGTCATATACAAAAATCTCAAAACCACAATAGAACAAGCTTTAAATAAACGTTGCGAGAACACGATACCTAAATGCCGACCACGAAAACGATGGATTGATGGAATATTAGAAACATTAGGAAACATATCGGCAGCAAAGTCCAAAAGAAGTTCAAAAGACTTCAAACAATATCTTCCCTCGACGTTAAAAGGCATACGAAGAAGTTAAGAATAAATATTCATTTTCATTATGTTTTCCATTGTTCTAGACTTTTGTCCATTATATGCATTTGTTAGTTCTCTCCTTTTATTTCTTGTAATGTTTTCCCATTCCTCATTTTTCCACTTTTTCCCTTTTTTTTGCATCTTGTATTTTTTCACCCATAAATTAGTCAAACGCATTGGTTTAATAAGCTTCTCAATGCCTCTTCTAATACAAAGTTAACTCATCCCATCTCCATAAGTTAATATTCAATGGGCTATCTTTTACATCTTCTTTCAAAAATATTTGTGTTGTTTTTTGTTTCCATCCTTCCATTGATTTGCATTTTTATATTTTTATTCTATTATTCTCTCCTTTTCCATTCTTCTTCGCATTCCTTTGTCAACTCTCATTGTTCACCTCATTCTTGATAGACTAACATCCCTCTCTTTACTCTCCTACCGTTTATTTACTGTTCATATCATTTATGCCGGCCATCTCTCCGGGCCCCATCTTCCGCTGCACTTTACTCTTGTCCCATTAAAGCCTCAGTCCATATCAAGGTTTCCATTCTATGTCTTAGTATCATACGTAAAGGCTTGTAAAAGCCTTTATTCGTCTTGTAGAAGTCTTTATTCGTCTTGTAGAAGCCTTTATTCGTCTTGTAGAAGCCTTTATTCGTCTTGTAGAAGCCTTTATTCGTCTTGTAGAAGTCTTTATTCGTCTTGTAGAAGCCTTTATTCGTCTTGTAGAAGCGTTTATTCGTCTTGTAGAAGTCTTTATTCGTCTTGTAGAAGTCTTTATTCGTCTTGTAGAAGTCTTTATTCGTCTTGTAGAAGTCTTTATTCGTCTTGTAGAAGTCTTTATTCGTCTTGTAGAAGTCTTTATTCGTCTTGTAGAAGTCTTTATTCGTCTTGTAGAAGTCTTTATTCGTCTTGTAGAAGTCTTTATTCGTCTTGTAGAAGCCTTTATTCGTCTTGTAGAAGTCTTTATTCGTCTTGTAGAAGTCTTTATTCGTCTTGTAGAAGTCTTTATTCGTCTTGTAGAAGCCTTTATTCGTCTTGTAGAAGCCTTTATTCGTCTTGTAGAAGTCATTATTCGTCTTGTAGAAGTCTTTATTCGTCTTGTAGAAGTCATTATTCGTCTTGTAGAAGTCTTTATTCGTCTTGTAGAAGTCTTTATTCGTCTTGTAGAAGTAGACAGGAACAAAATTAGAAAAAGATTTCAAGTGCTGAATTTAGTTTTAGAAACAGTTTAGACGAAGTCGGCTATTAGAACAATATAGAGAGGTCGGTTCTGATCCTGCAGTCTTAGTCCAGAGAACATTGATCATTCCATCTTTGTCAGTAGACATCCCTCTCAGACAGTGTGTCTCCAGGCAGGCTTACTGTACACATATTCGCTTGCTACATAACGCCTCAAGTCAAACAACAGTATTTATGTACAATAAAAGCAAGTTGTGCCACATCAAATACCGAGAAATTTCGAGAGTATAGTTCCTTTCTTTTCTTTGAAATAATAACTGTTTCTGTGGAAGAAATTACATTTACGTGTCTCAAGGTCAGCAAATTATAATGTAGCTCAGTTTTTTAGTCAAGATTAATGCTGAAATATTTGCAGAATTACCGCATGTCCTTGTCAATAGCTGGAGATGTGTCAGTAATTCTGTTTTTTTTTTTTTTTTACATTTTGAAGCATATATGTTTCTTTACTTTTCAATGAGTTGTACTTGTTGTATATTGGATTCGAAATAAAAGATAAAACGTTACTAATATGAACGTTACTCTAATTTGTTCAATTTAGTTTTGTATTTCAGTGACTATTTTTTCATTTGTACAGACCATCAAACAAAGTCTCTGGAATTGAAAAAGAAAAAAAAAGAAATCTACAAATTATGAATGCGTTTATCGCTATGCCAACTTATAGCTTTCTTTTATTTGACTCCTTGTTACAGTACCCTGATTAAATGTGTAGCGTCACAGAAAGGAGGAACGTATAATTGTTTAGCCTTGGCAAGTTAGATAGCCTGTTTTTGTGGTACTAATTTACACAATGTATATCTGGTTCCATCTATCCATCCATCTCTTTCTGGGTTTCGATTTTACCTAGTAGCCGAATGTTTTTATGTAATAAACTCGCGCAGCGGGTTGGTTGGATGTCATTCCGCTCAGATATCCAAACCATTTGAATCTTTGTTTTTTCAATGCAATCAATAGCTGATTAACATCCACATTTTGTTCAAAGCCTCACTTTTAAACTTGTGGGAGCCGCGATAGCTCAGTGGTTAGTGAACTGGACTACCACGGACAAGGGGTAGGGTTCGATCCCAACCGACGGCTTCCGGGTTCACCCAGCCTTAAATGGGTACCGGAATTTTTCGGGGAAAGTAAAGCAGCACGGGCGTAATACTGACCACATTACCCCAAAAATCATGTGCTGAAGGTCTGTAAAATATAGGGTCACTAACACCATATTTCCCTATACGCCACTTGGCGTGACGGGGACTTTTTTTTTCTTACTCACTTTTAAACTTACCTCTTCAAATTTGATTTTCTTCCATTCTTATACTTTTTAAATTTCACATGCTATTTTACTAGCAGCAGAAATGTGGGCATAAGAAATGGTTCTATTACGTTTTTGTTTGTTTGTGCAGTCACAATCAACTGTTAACGCTTTCGTGGTAATGTAAAGCTGTAGGAAAACAAGAGAGGTGATTTCATTTACGACATTAACATATGTCGAATAGAAACAGATAAACTAGAAAAAAGAGCGAGTAGAACATTCACTGAAACGAAACATCTGTAGGGGGGTAAAAGTAAAGGCAATTGCAAAAAGAATCAGACAATGCACGACAAAAGGACAATTAAGAGAAAACGAATTTATTTAGAGATGTTCTAAAGAAGATTAGAGAATCGTTTGAGACAATTTAAGATACTATTAGAATCATTAAAGCTAGCTCGTTATATCAATCGCATTTTAAATATTTGTGTAAAGTATAAAGATATGATCCAATTGACTTCAATTAATCTACTAGTTTGCTTATTAAATGTGTCCGAGGGACGGGAGTTGTTCAAATATCAATCTTGAAGAACGTGCATTTTTTTCGTTTTCGGTGATAACGTTTTATTGAAAGATGTTTCAATGCTGGTTGCTGATAATGAGCAACTGATAATAAACGCGTCAAATACTTGGACACAATAATAACATCGGATGGAAGATGCACCACGGAAATAACAAGTAGAATAGCTCATGCCAAAATAGCATTTCAGAAAATGAAAAATATTTTATGCAACAAATCTATGTCAATAGAAATGAGAAAGAGAGTTCATCGGTGCTATATAGATCCAGTTCTGACCTATGGAAGCGAATCATGGACAGTAGACAAACAGGTGAAAAGACGATTAGAGGCCACAGAGATGGGATTTCTCAGAAGAATGTTGAAAAGTTCCCTGGACAGCTAAAATGACCAATGAGGAAGTTCTCAGAGGCCAAAAAAAAAGACAGCTCCTAAAAAACATCAGAAAGAAACAATCAACATTTATCGGGCACATCATGAGAAGAGGAAAGTTGGAATACCTGGTTACAAGTGACAAAATAAAAGGAAAGAGAGATCGCGGACGACAAAGAGAGAAAATACTGGATAGCTTGGTGTCATGGTATTGAAAGCAGTCAACAACAGAACTGATACGATGCACTGTAGATAGAAGATTGTAGAGGGACATGATCGCCTACGCCAACCGGCATGGTACATGATGATGATGATGATAATAAATGCAACTGATTATTTAATTAAGGTAAACAAAACGTATCGTAATAAATATCATTATTATCTGACTCAAGTAAATCATAATAAACATAACTGAAAAATGAATAACAGTAATTGCACAAATGAAAATAAACATACCTGTGGTTGGATAAGATTAAATATAGTAATTAATAACATGCATCATTGACTGCAATGCGTAAATAAATATATAAGAAATTAACAATAAATATAACTGAATGCTAGACAGAAATAATTATATATACGCAGACATGAAATGGCACAAGTGTCACTGCGTAAGCAAACATTTCTGACAATTTAAGTTCAAAATTGTGTCCTCAAATATTAATACAAATAAGAAAAACATACATAGCTTTTCCGGGCTTATCCAATACTTGTTCACCACATATTTGATTTACAGAACGCATCCAGCAAAGAGTGTTTGTTCAAGGAGTACAGAAGATGATTCAGCCTCTCCATATGAACAAACAAACAAGTAAATGCAGCGAGGAGTTCACAGACATTTCAATGGCGCAACCTGCTGAGGAACGAGCCATTCATACATCTTTTTATGCGTTGGTAAACACCGTTAAAGCCAGGGTAAGCTAGCAATATCAACATTCCCGGTGTGTTTCTTTTTCCCCTTATTCTCCTTTTTGTTTACAGAATGTGCGCACGTTTAGGCCTGAGAAAAGGATGCAACCAATGCGATTATATAGAAAGAGTAGACACGGTAATTAATGCTTAACAATGTAATTGCTCACCGGAAAAATGATGCTGTTAATGTAACGAAATAAATGGAACAAATTTAGCAGAAATGATGCATGGAAAGAAGAAAAGAAACTACCCTGGATAAATAAATGGATAGAGTAACATTAATAAAAATACAGAATGAAAGAAATATACAAGGAGGGACAAGGACGAGAAAGACGTGATTATCAAAATAACTGGGTCTTTTTTTAACAATTAAAAACAAAATGCGAAAAAGATTAATTCTGTCAGCTAGAGCCGCGTAGTGTGAGATTGTCGACCAGGCGTCTTGTTTTTCTCTTTCCTATGTTGACTAGATAGTAGGCCCATGAGGTTCACATGACGAGGTGCAACGCCTTATTGATATCCGGATTCTGATGAAAATCTGAAATCTAGAGCTACTTCAAGACAGTGCTTTCTATGTGAACAGAAAACATATGTACGGAAACCGTAGCTATTCTCACCCCACTAGTTTGTTGTTTTGAGCTGTCTGTGAAGGTGAAGGGAGGTTTTGATCAATTGTGGGTCAGCGACCATGTCATGATGACCGCAGTTCGTCTAAAATGTTCTACCAGAATGACAACATAACTACTTACACAACATATGGGCATGCTCGACATTTAGAGAATGTAAACATGTTTTCTTGGAAATAGGAAGATAATAAAGCTATTAGGGCCGCTGTACAAACATAAAGCTTGTTATTACCGGTGATAATACAGGGCCGTCGTTTGTGACACGTTAATAAGAAGGTCTTTTGTGACATTAACATGGTTATTCACGCATGTGGCAATGGCAAGATAAGGAAGTCATGTATATAAATCACGAAATAGACTCGTTTTCTTGTGACACTGGACATATTAGGAAAATATGGAATTGATGGATTATGTGTCTTAATTTTACAAATCTGAAGGAGGGAAGTCACCAGGAAGTGATGATATTCCAGCTGAATTCATCCAAGCTGGAGGGGGGGGGGAGCGTTCGTATTTACCACGCCCTGTATGTGAAAATCTGGCATAATGCGGACTTTTTGTGGACACAAGTTTGGAAAGATCTGTGTACATCCCTATTTCAAAGAAAGCTGTGTTCCTACTACAGTATTATTGCTTAATTAGCCATGCCGGTAAAATACTCTTGTGGACCATCATCAATATGATAGCAATAACATTAGAACAGAAACTCCATATAGTTCAAGCAGGTTTCAGACATAGTAGATGTACCCGAGACTACCTCTTTAACATGAGAAACATCCTTGACAAGTGTAGGGAATACAAGATAGAACGGCATACATGCTTTATAGATAGATAGCAGTAAGACTTATGACTGCGTACAATATCAGAAACTGTTGGACTTCCTGAAAGATATGGGCTTTCCAACACACCTAATACAACTCATCGAATCACTAAATCACGAACATCAAGCAGCTACCAGAGCAGCGAACGAAAAATCAAATTGATTAAAGTGCAAAAAATGGGTGAAGTAGGAGTGTATCCTCCCTCAGACCTGTTCAACATCATGAGAAATGTCATAAACGGTGACAGATTTGTCAAGTTCGACCCTTTCACAATAAATGGCAACATAATTCCAGAACTCAGATATCATGATAACACAGTTCTCCTCTCAAACAGTGAAGCAGGATTAAAAGTGACAATTGAGTTTGTTGAAAAACACATTCAAGAACTAAACCTCTATCTAAGCATGCACAAAATAAGATAATTTTCATTGACAAAATAGAAATCTAAACCAAAATCATCATCAACAGTATATATATATATATATATATATATATATATATATATATATATATATATATATATGGCCCTTTTCGTCTTGTCAGACGGTCTAGTGGAGGCTATTGCGTATTTTTTTGAGGTATTGTTTTTGCCGAACAGCTTCTCTCGTGGCTAATTCTACCAATGTTTGACAAACACACGCGGTCACATAGTGAACAGGTCAGGCTCGCTGATCCACAGGGTTTACCATACTTTTTCATGAGTCTCTTCTCTTCTAAGTCCTGTCTTAGCACAGTCTCAAATGTTGTTATACCGTTCCTTATACATGCTCTCCATGATGTGCGATCACTTGCCAGATGTTGCCAGTCGTTTTCACAGATGGAGAAGTCTTTCAGAGATGATTTGCAGATATCTCTATATCGTAGTTTAGGTCTGCCGATTTGTCGTTTTCCGTGTTTTAGCTCACCATATAGTATTTGCCTAGGAATGCGTTTTTCTTCCATCCGTTGGACATGCCCCAGCCATCTTAGCCTTCGACTTCTGAGCATCGACATGATTGTTAGGGTACATGTACTACATCAACAGTGAAGAACTTGAAATTGTTATAAATTATGAAAATCTAAGATCTGTGCTAGCTAACAATGGAGACTGCCAGAAAGAGATCAAAAAAAGGTCAGCAAAAGCAAAATTTACAACACACAAATTAAACGCCATGAAGAACATGTGACACAATGCAAGCAAGGCAGTAAGATTACAATTACTAATAACATGTATCCTCCCGATAACAACTTATGGTTGGGAATCATGGACAATCTCGCAAACAACAATAAAGAAAATAGATTCATTCGAAACAAAATGCTACAGAAAAATCCTTAAGATTCCTTGGACAATGAAAAGGGGCAATGAAGACATATTAAAAGATTTAAACATTAAAAAATATTGGCTAATAAACACCATCCTGCAGAGGAAAGTCAAATACTATGCCCACGTCAAAAGACAAAGCGGGCTGAAAAGAACAATAATGGACGGCATGGTTCCTGGGGGACACATCAGGGGCAGACCAAGAAGAAGGTGGCTTCTGGACATCAAGGAGACCTTGTAGATGGCAATAGAAGTGGGAGACCTGGCTAGAGACAAATTCCTCCAGACGGACTGTGGTAAATGCAACGATTAACAAAGGAAATGCGACCTGATGATAATGATGTGTCTTAATGAAAAACAAGATGAAATAAATATTCGTTTGTGACACTGACAAGATATCAAATTCAGCTGTAAGTACGGACAAGGTGGGGCGCTCAGGTGTAATAATCAATGACAAGGTTTGACGTCCAGCTGTAAGCGTTGATAAGGTGAGGCGTTCAGGTGCAAACACTGACAAGATAAAGAGTTTAAATGTAATGACATGATAAGGAACATTTCCGGAGCAGCGTCAAGAAAGCCAAAACCTACCCAGGAGCAGATATTAATTCAGATCACAATCCTGTAATGATAAAAATTAAAATCAAATTAAAGAGAAACAAACATAAAACTAATTCAGCAACACCAATAGATATAACAGCGTTAAACCAGAAAGATGTAAAAGACATTTATACTGTACAAGTAAAGAACACATATCAGAAGCTGCTAAAAGAGGGAATTGAGCAGTACAGAAGAGAAAATCCTGAGGAAAAAGTCACAACAAAATGGCAATGCATAAAAAACAGCATGCAAGAATCCTGCAACACCTTGCCTAAAAAGGAAAGTAACAAAAAACAAAAATGGATAATAGACAAAATCTTAGAAAAAATGGAAGAAAGAAGACAAGCGAAAAACACTGCCAGATACAAAGATATTGACAATGAAATACGGAGAATGTGCAGAAAGGTAGAAGAAGACTGGCTCAACCAAAGATGTCTAGAAGTCGAAACTATGGAAAGTAAACAAAACTTAAGAGAGATGCACACAGAAATCAAGAGAATTACTAATAAAGACAAAAAAGCTGCAGGAAATGGATGTATTGCAAACAAAGAGGGAAGAATGCTAACAGACAACAAAGATATATTACATAGATGGCAAGAATATATAACAAAATTATTTCATTCCGTAAGGGACAAAAAGCCAGACATAAAATGTACATACAACTATAAAATCATGAAATCTGAAGTAGAAAAAGCTACAAAAACAATGAAAAAGGGAAAGACAGCAGGACCTGACAAATTACAAATAGAGATGATACAGGCTCTAGAAGAGTTTGGCACCGCAGTGATCACAGACATATGCAATGACATATACCATACAGGATACATACCAAATGAACTAAAAACATCAACTTTCATTGCATTGCCTAAAATGAATGGTGAAGTTGAATGCAGTGATTTCAGAACAATAAGCCTAGTGAACCAGGTAACAACAAATTTACTAAAAGTTACACAGGGAAGGATTCAGAATAAAAATCAATACTGAATTAGATGAGCAACAATTTGGATTCAGGAACAACAGTGGCACAAAAGAAGCCATATTTAGCATGAGAACATTGAATGAAAAGTACACAGAAGTAAACAAACCAATATATGCCTGCTTCATAAACTACACCAAAGCTTTCGATAGAATACACCATAACCAACTTAAAGACTGCCTAAAGGATATAAATCTAGACGACGCAGACACACGACTAATATGTAATTTGTACTGGGAGCAAACAGCAATAATAAAATATAACAAGGAGAACTCTACACCCATGGACATAAAAAGAGGAGTAAGACAAGGATGCATCCTATCACCAAGCTTGTTCGATCTATACACTGAGCAAATCTTTAAAAACATCTCAGAGATGCCAGGCCTAAACATTAATGGAAAGATAATAAATAACCTAAGATATGCTGATGATACTGTTCTACTAGCAGAAAATCCTAAGGACCTACAACAATTGCTTAATGTGATAAACATAACAAGCACAAAATATGGACTAGATATGAATATCAAAAAGACTAAAACTATGATCATAAACAAAGAAAATTCTCAAGACCTACAATTAAATATCACAGTTGAAGGAATACATCTGGAGACAGTCCAGAGCTACAACTACCTGGGACATACTATAACCAATGATGGAAAATGTAAAATTGAAATAAACAAAAGAATAGGTATGGCAAAAAGTAATTTTAATGCCATGAAAAATATACTAACGACAAAACAAATATCAGCAGGGCTGAAACTAAGAATGGCAAACTGTTACATCTTCTCAATATTCCTGTATCTTGCAGAAACATGGACATTAGACAAGAAAACAGAACAGAAAATTGAAGCCTTTGAAATGTGGATTTATAGAAGAATAGGTAGAATTGGATAGAAAAAAAAAGAAAAGAAACGATGAAGTTTTAAAACAACTGAAAATAAAAAGAGAACTACTAAATACAATAAAGACAAGATAAATGAAAATTTTGAAGCATGTTAAAAGACACAACAGCCTATTTATAATTTCTATTGTTGACCTTCTGCCAAACCATTCTCTTAAGCTGTCTTGTATTTTTTCTCTTTGCTTCCATCTACTTCTTCGTCCCTCAATTTTTCCACATGCTACAATATATTCCAGCTGTTCTCTTCTCATTACATGGCCAAAAAAATGATGATTGTTTCTTCCTAATATTGGAAATTAGCTCTCTTTTTGCTTTTACCTCATAACATCTTCATTACTCTTTTTAGCAGTTATTCATGATTGTACAAAGAAGTTACGACGGTGGTTTTCTGTTGCCTTCCGTCGGTTTGTTTACGGTTGGCTCCGCTAGCCTTTGACTAAAAAGTCTCACTCACAAGGCAGCGGGAGTTTCTATATAGTAGACAAGAAAGGGCATGCATTATAATGACTACTGTGGGGATACTGTCTTTATGTAAACTTCAAAGTCTCTACTGAAACAGGTTGGAATCTCTTTTATTCTACGTTAAATTTTAAATTCCAACTAGCAGCATGATGATGATAAACCTATCAACGGCATTCACACCTTGCAAGAGTAGTGCAGTAAATTCTTTGTCCCTTACCTGTCCATAATTAGGGTCCGTACAATAGGTGCCATTAACAATATCAGCACATCCATTTTTTTATTATCACTTGATCAGGAACATACATTCACACCAGTTCATACGTTGTGTTATCTCTGTTTTCTCCAATCAGTCAAATCGCTGCCATTAACTTCTCATAACATAATCTCATACCATTAGAGCTCCTCTCAAGTGTGAGAAAAAATGCAGTCACCACCTCAATCCCAATTTTCATTCTTGAATTAGCAGTAGGTAAATAAGTAAATGAGTAAAACAAAAAACATGGAGAGAACAAAAAAACGACAGTCACGAAGATACAAACTTTCATAAACGGACGTTTACGAAGGGTAAAATTATGGAAATAAGAATAGTAATAGGACACTTTTTATACAAAACTTCGCAGCCGCAGGCAATCTGATCTTCAGAAGTAGATCAGTCCAGCAAGTGTTTCGGCTCTTTAACGGCTTGACACTCTAAGGGAGGTGGGTCATGATTCCCAGGCGTCGACCTCCTGCTGCATTGCCTATAAGGCTTACACTATATACTCGACACAAAATAACTACACTTACTCTACCCAAAACTTCTGTTCGAATACGGTCTTTACTTACCTGTCTTGACTTTAACCCAGCACATTGATGTTCTCTTCAGTCGTATAAAGTGGCTGCTAATTGCAACGTCCTTTTATAGGCCCGCGTACATGTTGGAGCGGAAGCTGGTAATAGGTGATAAGAATTGGTCGGGCTGGGAACTTCTTGCAACCACCAGGTGTAGCACACCCTACGTCGATGATGTAATCTGTAATCGCTTATTGCCACGCCTCGTCCAGGATTAAACTGTTGCTACGCTGTTAACTTAAGTGGGAGTCCGGAGTGGTCACAGTGTAAATTAGTCGAAGAGTTGTCCGACCATCAAGTTATTGGGAACTTCGTTGTCTGAACTGTCGACGCCGGAAACGCCCGGTGTTGCTCACCTACAGATTTAATAACTTCTTATCGTCGCGCCTCGGATATTCTAGTACTAAACTGTCCCTACGCTGTTGGCTTACGTGGGAGTCCGGAGTGTTCGAGGTGTAATGTTACTAATTTAGAACTTTGGGGAAGACACACCCATGTGCAAAGAGATGTGATAAAGTTGATGGCGCTGGATAGAACACACGCTGTGGAAGCCACTGTAACAGATCGTCATTATACTCCCCAGAGGAAACATATTACTAATTTTCTTAAAGAAGAAACGTGGGAACAGACAATGAAAGGATGGAAAGACATGGAATGATTATGAGATAATGGCACTAGTCTTGACGGCTTGGTAAGTGTTTTTGAAGTACTATGTTTCTTAGAGAGCCGAAAGGGTAAAGAGAAGAAGTAATAATAATCAGGCAAATGAACTCACACTCGTCTGGTCTGTAGTGACTGCAGCAATCTTTCAACAGCTGTGGCTTCTGAGCTATAGTCCGTTCAGAAATTCATAACCACACTTGAATTAGCTTTACGTGATAACCGTTTGTTATTTTGCTTTCAACTTTTGCATGTAATCTTATAATATTGATGTCGTTATAGAAATATTTTTTGCTCTGAGAAATTTGATCTAGTTTAAAAGTTTTCTTCTTTAGGCTATATTAAATTCACCCTGTTCGAATTTGACACCATTTTAGGATATATACATTAATTTGGTGCGGTCGTTCACGTAAAATAGTTTGGCTATTGCAGAAACACTAAGTTCAGGAAAATCCCGTGCACAAAACTGAATTGTTATTGAACGACATGACGCACCACGGTCTGGGCATTAATTACCGAAGGGAAGGCGTATCTTTATTAATTTTGTGAAGACTCAGTAGACAATTTGTTGACTTTAAATACCAACATTTATATCTAAATTACAATGAGTTTGAAATGCAAATTTATAACTATGCAAAAGGTTACTGTTTTACTATATCAGCACTTCCTTAGGGAATTCAAGATGGGACAAAGTGCCTACTGCATCAAATACAAAAGAGCAAATTAGGACATGGCTTGCGAATGAAAATGTCAAATTTGACGACACATATTTAAAACCCGAATTGTTACAACTTGTGAAGAATACGTATAAGAAAAAGGTGTACCATGTTGACAAAATCATTGAGAAATACGGCCACACTAATTGTAACCAATTGAATTCATGTTTGCAAATACACATAACGAACAACACCCACAATTAAGCACTATGTAGATACGCTTCTATAGTCCGTTCAGATTCGTTTGCCTAGACATTAATTTATTTTTTTCAAAAACTTATTGTTCATTTGCATTGATCTTTTGAAGTTAGGTTTAGAATACTAATGTCGCTATAAAAATATTTTTTATCAAAGAAATGTGATCCAGTTTCAAAGATGCCTTATTTAACCTATATTAAAAAAAGTTAATCGATATTATAAACACCGGCGGGATTATGTAGATGCTTACATCTCACAGCTGATTCTTTAACATATAGGCATGACCTTCACGGCTGAATGCGCACCGTCCTAAAATAGTTATGTTTCCACTATAAATTTTTATAAAGAAATGTTACATATGAAATTTCCCGTTTAGCACAAAATGACATTTTAGCCGAAACCGGAAATTATGTGACGTCAAAATCACGGCCGTAGACTCGAGTTCGAGTCATAATTCAGAGGCAAATCTCAATATTTACAGAAAGGAGGCGGCACTATCCATATTATCTTCTGCAAGTCTATGTGAGAATGAATATAAAGGTAAAATATTTTACTGAGCATGACATTGCTATAAAGATTTATCAATACTTCTGCAGAGAGCGTAAAAAGGGACATCTTTATTGTTCTTTATCAAACCCTGAGAAGAGAACAATGCATATTTTAGGTTTGTGTAAACGTTCATTTGATCGAATAGTTAAAGGAAGCGGATATTTATTGCCAACAAATGCAAGAAAGCAAGGAAGGAAAGAAACGTTAGACAGTTTTGATAAGGACCTAGTAAAAAGAGAAATCTGTCGAATGTTTGATATAAACGAAGAAGTGACACTTAGAAAGTTGAAGCTTTGGCTGAAAACTAACAACGACATTGAAATATCAAAAACTTCATTATGGAAAATATTAAGAAGTGCAGGCTTCACCTTTAGAAAGTATGCTGGTGGAAAAAAACATTATTTGTGAGAAGCCACATCTAGTAGCTCTTAGAAGCAAGTATTTACGTGAAGTGAAGGAAATGCGCGAAAATGATTATGATATTGTTTATTTAGATGAAACTTGGATCAACGCTCATCATACAAATGAAAAGGAATGGCAGTTAGCAGATGGAAGTATTAAAAGATCAGTACCAAGCAGTAAAGGGCAACGTTTGATAGTTGCACATGCAGGTAGCAGACATAATGGGTTGTTGCAGAATGCTCATCTCGTTTTCATTTCAAAATCCATAGACAATAGAGACTACCACTCCGAAATGAATGGGCACATATTTAAAGACTGGATCGAGAAAAGCAAAAGTAAAAGTAAAGTACCCCCGTCACGCCAAGTGGCGTATAGGGAAATATGGTGTTCTTCTACCTTTTAGCTCCCAGTGGAGCATAGGTCTTCAACAAACACTTTCCAAGTCGTTCTGTTTTTTGCAATTCTTTTAAGATCATTCCATGTCTTCCCCATCATCTTCATCTCTGCTTCAATCTGTCTTCTCCAAGAATTCCTTGGTCTTCCTCTTTGTCTTTTCCCCTGGGGATTCCAAAAAAGGGCCTGTTGTGTAATACTCTCAGTTGGTTTCCGTAGTGTGTGTCCTATCCATCGCCATCGTCTTCGCTGTATTTCTTTATCCACTGGTATTTGACCGGTACATTTCCATAATTCCACGTTAGTGACTTTGTCCTGCCATTTCCATCCCTTTATTCTGCGCAAGCATCCATTAATGAAAGTCTGTACCTTCGTGATTGTCAATTTTGTTATTCTCCATGTTTCACAGCCATATAATAGAACCGACTTAACATTGGAGTTGAAAATTTGTATTTTTGTATTTAGCCTAATTTCTTTGGATTTCCATATGTTTCCCAGTGCAATGAAAGCTCCTCTTGCTTTTGATATCCTTATTTTGGTATCGTTTTCTGTTCCTCCCTCTTTATCTATATTACTGCCCAGATATATATAAGATTGTACGTCTAGTAGAGGTATTTCTCCTAGTTTTATTTGGTTATTGCCAACTGCATTAATTCTCATAATGTTGGTCTTATCTCTATTAATCTTTAGTCCTAGCTGCTGTGATCTCTCATCTAATATACTCATTTTATCTTGCATCTGTTGGTGGCTGTGTGATAGGAGAGCTATGTCATCAGCAAAGTCTAAATCATCAAGTTGTTTGGTCAGTGACCACTGGATCCCATTTCTGTTGTTTTGAGTTATTTTCATAATCCAATCTATGGCCAGTAGAAAGAGAAATGGAGACAGAAGGCATCCTTGCCTTACTCCTGTTCTTATTTCAAATGCTTCTGTAAGCTGTCCTTCATGCACCACACTACTATTTGTTCCTTCATACATTGTTTTTATCAGGTTAATAAACTTTATGGGGATTCCATAATGACTCAGCAACTTCCAAAGCATTCTTCTGTCTAAACTATCAAATGCCTTTTCGTAATCTATGAATCCAATATAAAGTGGGGATTTTAGTTCTAAACTCTGTTCAACTATTATACGTAGAGTAGTTATTTGATCAGCACATGATCTGTTCTTCCTAAAACCTGCTTGTTCATCTCTCAAGTGTTTCTCTATAGCCTCTTTTAGTCTCTCCAGAATGATTCTGCCTAATATTTTTCCTGGCACTGATAGTAGCATAATTCTCCTATAATTTGTGCACTCCTGTAAACTTCCTTTCTTTGGTAGTTTGATCATATAACCTTCTCTCCAGTCTTTAGGTATTTCTTCCCTCTCCCAGATTTTATCCAATAGATTATGTAACATCTTGGTAGAGGTGTTAATATCTGCTTTGATGGCTTCCGAAGGAATTTCATCTGGTCCTGTGGCTTTACCATCTTTTAATAGTTTGAAATATGGTGTTAGTGACCCTATATTTTACAGACCTTCAGCACATGATTTTTGGGGTAATGTGGTCAGTATTAAAAGAATAGAAAAAAATCCGGTATCCATTTAAGGCTGGGTCAACCCAGAAGCCGTCGGTTGGGATCGAACCCTACCCCTTGTCCGTGGTAGCCCAGTTCACTAACCACTGAGCTATCGCGGCTCGATCGAGAAAAGTATCCTTCCAATATTAGATCGACCTTCTTGTCTGATAATGGACAATGCTTCATACCATAACGTAGTTAACGTAGAAGATAGAATCCCAACATCATCAAGTACAAAAGATGCAATCAAAACGTGGCTCATAAAAGAACACATACAAGTTAACGACAGCTACTTGAAAACCCGAATTGCTTAGCCTTGTAAAACAGACACAACGTACAAAGATATTTAAAATAGACAAGTTAATTCAAGAACATGGCCATAGATGTTTGAGACTACCTCCATATCATGCACACTTAAATCCTATAGAACTTGTTTGGGCAAAAGTTAAAGGACACGTAGCATATACAAATAAAACTTTCAAATTATGCGATGTTGAGACACTTACAAATCAGGCTCTATCAAATATAAATAAAGACTACTGGGTAAAATGTGAGGATCATGTGTTACGACAAGAAGAGGAATATTGGAAAAAGGATGGTTTGTTGTTTGTTCAGCCGAAAGCAGTAATCGACCTATTTGACTCGTCTGATTCTGAATGATCATTACTCTGATTAAGTCTACAGATAAATAGTTTGATTTGCAAAATTTCCTAGTTGATTTGTTAAACAGTTTATTGTTCAAGACCACCCAAGCAATCAAAAAATATGTTATAAGCAAACCAACAACCATTACTTTGAATGGAAGCCTGCTTGAGTCAGTACAGAAGTTGAGCTATCTTGGATCCACTATTACAGCCACACTTTCCTTAGATGAGGAACTAAATGTACGTATTTGAAAGGCAGCGACAACATTTGGGAAACTCACACCAAGAGCATGGAACTATATCAAATTGACTCTACGAACAAAAGTTCTATATATAATTTAAAATTTGTATACTTGCCACCCAGTAAAATTTTATGGACACGCCTATGGGTCATCGTTGCACTAGATTACTGTAAAACATTTTGATTAGGGTCAAATAATAGTTACATGGGCAAAGATCAAAGGAATTCGCCGCTTTAAGAAAACCGTTATAGCTAGACATCGAGTAACACATATGTTCTCGTGACATGGACATTTTAACACCGTATGCCAAAAATCATGTGAAATCATCAAGAACTTTTTGAATTATAAATCATAACATCTCGGCAAACGATTCTGAACGGACTATAGTAATAGTTACAGTGTTACAGGTCCTATATCCCAGTAACAATTTTGAGCAAGTAGTAGTTACAGTGTTCTACACTGTTTCTTGCTTTGATGGTGCAGACTGTAATAGATTGACTTGTCCATCTTTTGATGTTACTCGTCCATGTTAGTCTTGATCTGCCTCTGCCTCTTTTACCTTGTATTTTCCCTTCCAATATTACTTTTAGTAGGCTGTTGTGTCTTTTAACATGCCCCAAAAATGTCATTTGTCTTGTCTTAATTGTATTTAGTAGTTCTCTTTTTATTTTCAGTTGTTTTAAAACTTCATCGTTTGTTTTCTTTTCTTTTCATCCAATTCTACCTATTCTTCTATAAATCCACATTTCAAAGGCTTCAATTTTCTGTTCTGTTTTCTTGTCTAATGTCCATGTTTTTTGCACTTTACAGGAATATTGAGAAGATGTAACATTTTGCCATTCTTAGTTCAGGTCCTATATACCAGAAACAATTATGAGCAGGTTGTAGTTACAGTGTTACAGGTCCTGTATACCAGAAACAATTCTGAGCTAGTAGTGGTTATAGTGTTACAGGTCCTACATATCATAAAAAATTTTGAACAAGTAGTAGCTACAGTGTTACAGGTCCTATATACCAGAAACAATTCTGATCTAGTAGTAGTTACAGTGTTACAGGTCCTATATCCCAGAAACAATTCTGATCTAGTAGTAGTTACAGTGTTACAGGTCCTATATACCAGAAACAATTTTGAGCAAGTAATAGCTACAGTGTTACAGGTCCTATATACCAGAAACAATTTTGAGCTAGTAGTAGTTACAGTGTTAAAGGTCCTATATACCAGCAACAATTTTGAGCTAGTAGTAGTTACAATGTTAAAGGTCCTATATAACAGAAACAATTTTGAGCTAGTAGTAGTTACAGTGTTAAAGGTCCTATATACCAGAAACAGTTTAAAGCAAGTAATAGCTACAGTGTTACAGGTCCTATATACCAGAAACAATTTTGAGCTATAGCTTGTTTCATAACTCGTGCCCAACTTTTAAAATCGATAGCTTTTTAACCGCTTGTTGTAAGTTGTTCAAAATTTGCATGTAAAGTTATAATGATTAGAACCCAACAGGGAATTAATTTCATTTTTAAAAAAAACATTTTTTTATTACTGTTGCTTATTTGATTTATATAAATGTATAACGACCCATTGATGTAGTCAAAACTTAATGTTTACAGTATTTTAAGTTAAAAATAGCGAGTAAAAATCCATACACGGTAAAATTGACGTGTTTGCACGCTTTCGCCGTGGTTTTTTGACACAATTAGACACTTGTAAAAAACACGAGAAATTGTGTGTTCCATTTCCGTTCATTCAGAGGTCGAGACGTGGAACGATAACATTTATCATGAGTCTTAAAATGAAATTCTGAAGTTTACAAAACATCGCAATAAAAATGTATGCCTAATTTTCCAAAGAGGCTAAACGAGGAAGATTATTTCATTCTTTAGAAAACTCTGAGAATAGGACAAGACACATTTTGGATTTATCTAAACGGTCATTTAATCGCTGGATTCAAGCACGTGACCGTCAATGTTCAAAATATACAAAATCACAAGGAAGAGCAAAAATAAACAATTTTGAGCAAGTAATAGCTACATTGTTACAGGTCCTATATACCAGAAACAATTTTGAGCTAGTAGTAGTTACAGTGTTAAAGGTCTATATACCAGCAACAATTCCTAACTAGTAGTAGTTACAGTGTTAAAGGTCCTATATACCAGAAAAAATTCTGAGCAAGTAGTAGCTACAGTGTTACAGGTCCTGTATACCAGAAACAATTCTGAACTATAGTTCGCTTCAGATTTTTTGCCTCACTTCAAAAAACCACAGCTCAGCAACCATTTGTGCTACAGTGCTGATATTTTGCATGTAACCTACTGAATCTCATAACGTAATAGAAAAAATAAATTCATTGCAAACAAACTGCTGGTTTTTCTTGTGCGCTTGCTTACCAGGAGGATAAAAGTATGATTAAACTTGGGCACATTTGAATCAAAATTTAAGAGTATTTACCCCTTCCATATCACTTCAAGAATGATTTAAACATCTTCATTTGGGAATTTCCTTTATATGTTGGTGGGTAAAGGCACCGGTTTACACTATTGAATTGCAAATGTCAGATTTTTGTCAATATTTGCACATATGTGTAGCAAATTTCTCTTATATTCGGTGCGCAATTCTGGTTTTGCACTTACTGGATTAAAATTGTCAACTTTTTGTATCACGTCATTAGTATAGCGTCACCAAAAATACAAAATCAAATTATTTACATAGGCGTGTTTTGTGAGTTGTGCCCTTAACAATGAGTTTAAAGTTGAAATTTGTTACTGAACAAAATATTACAAAGAAATTATATTTATATTTTTGTAGAGAGGCAAAACGAGGGAGTCTATATCACAGCATATCAAATCCTGAAAAGAGAACGATGCACGTGTTAGGTTTAAGTAAACGGTCGTTTCATAGATCAGTGAAAAATGTTCAATGTGAATGTTCAAGGAAAGAAAGAAGTCGAGGAAGAAAACATTTGTTAGACAGTTTTGACAGAGAACTTGTCCGCAGAGAGATTTGTAAAATGTTTGACTTAGGGGAAGAAGTTACCATAAGGAAACTTAAGATTTGGCTTAAAAAGAACACCAGTATTGATGTATCAAAAACTACACTATGGAGAAGTGTGCGGAGTTTAGGCTTCACTTTTAGAAAATATTCTTGTGGAAGAAACATCATTTGCGAGAAACCTCATTTAGTAGCTGCAAGAAGCAAATATTTACGTGAAGTTAGACAAATGCGTAATGAAGATTATGACATTGTGTACTTGGACGAAACATGGATTAATGCCCACCACACAAATGAAAAAGAATGGCAGTCATTAGATGGGACTATTAAAAGGTATGTACCTAGCAGCAAAGGAAAGCGCCTTATAGTGGCACATGCTGGGAGCAAAAATAATGGCCTGGTGGAGAATGCTGAACTTGTTTTTATTGCAAAGTCAACTGATAACCAGGATTATCATTCAGAGATGAACAGTCATATGTTCAGAGATTGGATTAAAGACACTCTTTTGCCTTTATTAGATCGACCATCTTGTTTGATCATGGATAATGCATCTTACCATAACAAAGTGGCACAAGAAGATAAAGTTCCAACATCATCAAGCACTAAAGCTGAAATAAAGACATGGCTGACAAGGGAACAAATACCATTTAACGATATGTATCTCAAGCCTGAATTACTTTCACTTGTAAAACAGATACAACGGCCAAAGATATTTCAAATAGATAAATTAATTGAAGAACATGGTCATAGATGTTTGAGGCTGCCTCCATATCACTCACACCTAAATCCTATTGAATTAGTTTGGGCAAAGATCAAAGGGCAAGTAGCATCCGAAAATAAAACTTTCAAATTATCTGATGTTAAAGAGCTTACCAATGTTGCTATTTCAAACATAGACAAAGATTATTGGGCTAGTTGTGAAGACCATGTTATGGTTGAAGAAGATAAGTATTGGAGAAACGATGGTCTGTGGGTTATTCAACCAAAAATGGTAATACGTCTATTAGATTCGGCAGATTCTGAATAAAACTCATTTGTTTGAACTTACTGAAGTGACTTTGTTGGAGTTGGAAACTCTGGATACGGACCACTTCAGGAACTGTTTTTTTAGTGAGTTGACGATGTATTCTGTGTTCTTAAAATAAATAATTTCTATTCGGTGAATGTTCGGCCTATTTTGATTTGATTCAATATTAGTTGTATAATTAAAAGAGCCCAATCCAAATGGGTAGCATGTTGTGAAAAAGTGCAATTGTGGCGGTTTATTCCCCTATACACCTTCAGGCATGACAGGAACACTTACTTACTTACTCTCTTATTATAAAGTAATAATGTCCCTTATATAAAAATAAAAGTTACGCCTTTTCCTCTAAAAAGTGTAAAAGATCTTCATTTACCGTACATTCTGTTTTTTGTGTCAAAATAAATACAAATATGAAGGAGATCAAAGGAAGTTGCCGCTTTGAGGAAACGGTAACACATACGATAATTTAAATGATAAATTCGTTACGTCATTGAAAATCTAAGGTCGCATGCAAAAAATCATGGTATTCTATCAGACGGTTTTCGAGATATTACTGGAATTAGGGAGGCAAACAATCTGAAACAAACTATAGTAGTAGTTACAGTGTTAAAGGTCCTGTATACCAGAAACAATTTTGAGCAAGTAGTAGTTACAGTGTTACAGGTCCTATATACCAGAAACAATTCTGAGCAAGTAGTAGTTACAGTGTTACAGGTCCTGTATACCAGAAACAATTCTGAGCAAGTAGTAGCTACAGTGTTACAGGTCCTGTATACCAGAAACAATTCTGAGCAAGTAGTAGCTACAGTGTTAAAGGTCCTGTATACCAGAAACAATTCTGAGCAAGTAGTAGTTACAGTGTTACAGGTCTATGTCCCTCAGAGACATTTCTGCGTCTATGTCCTCAGTAAACATTCATTACGGATTGTATTTCTCATGGGGCCACCTATTTGTGGACATTTCTCCATCATTTGCAGCGACATTTCAGGTGTCACGTGCATATCTGTTTCCGATAACGTGGCTTCTGAGAAAGTAGCACTACTGTTACTTGTGAAGCTCTTGTGGCAGCCGCTTTTTGATGAGCGAAAATGTTGGAAGGACTTCATATTTTGAGACCCCTGTTTCTTCAGTGTTTATGATTCAAATTTGAAAATGTATTACCAGAGGAGCGCGAATATCTTCATGTAGAAAACATAGGGAAACCTACTTGAAGACTGCAAATTGAAAAGTGTTTAACGTAAAATGTTTGTAAACATGCGCTCTATAACTAGTAGTTATGAAATTGTGAAGAGTATTAGGATATGCTTCACTGTGAAGATAAAATAATTTATTCTACAGCACATTTTTTTTCCAAATGACAAGAGATTTAATCCTGATCGACGGCTTCCAGGTTCACCCAGCCTTAAATGAGTAGCTAATTTTTTTTTCTGGAAAATGTAGAGCGGAATACTGACCACGTTACCCCAGAAAACATGTGCCGAAGGTTTATAAAAATGATGGTCACTAACACAATATTTCCTATACGCCACTTGGGCTCTTTACTTTACTTTTTTTACGGCACATTTTTGCGAATGCGATCATTAAAAAAAAAAAAAACGACTCAATACTGAAGGAGTGCACTGTGATATGTTTATGAAAGCTTTCGGCAGTTAACAAAATAGTTAGTTTATCACCAACAATGGAAAACAAAACAAGTTGACTTTCTTTGGTGCCTTTCAGCTGACATTGGCAGCCGCGATAGCTCAGTGGTTAGTGAACTGGACTACAAAGAACAAGGGGTAGGGTTCGATCCCAACCGACGGCCTCCGGTTCACCCAGCCTTAAATGGGTACCGGATTTTTTTCTGGGAAAGTAAAGCAGCACGGGCGTAATACCGACCACATTACCCCAAATATCATGTGCTGAAGGTCTGTAAAATATAGGGTCACTAACACCATATTTCCCTATACGCCACTTGGTGTGACGGCGGTACTTTACTTTACTTTGAGCTGACATTATATTTTAACATTTATGGGCAGTAACATTTCACACGGGTAATGTGTATGAAAGGTAATTATCGAACATCCGGTCCAAGATGGCAAGTGAAGTTTATTTTGTGTGCAGATCACAAGCAGTATTATTGTGAAAATAGTGTTTATAATGTGTTGAATTAGGACAGAAATTTGAAGTAAAGTATTTTAATTAAAATGAATTATATTACTCCGTATTTGAAAGACAGCAAAAATATACGTAAAATGTAAATATCGAGGTGTGTAACATGTTATATAGTCACAATCAATTCGAAGTAACCTGAGCTAAATAAGTCCTGAATATGTGGACTAACATGCAGCCTAGCTAACAATCTGGTAAGCTGACAGAGGATTAAAATATTACTCATACAGAGGACAGAGGATTAATGTATTACTCATACAGATGATAGAGATTATAAAATTACTCATACAGATGATAGAGGATTAATATATTACTCATACAGATGACAGAGGCTTAATATATTACTCATACAGATGACAGGGGATTAATATATTATTCATACAAAGGACAGAGGATTAATATATTACTCATAAAGATGACAGATGATTAATATATTCCTCATACAGAGGATTAATATATTACTTATACAGATGACAGACGAAAAATATATTACTTATACAGATTAATCATGGGGTATAAACACACACATTTTTAAAAACATCATAGAGATGCCAGGCCTACAAATTAATGGAAAGATAATCAATAACCTAAGATATGCTGACGATACTGTACTGCTAGCAGAAAATCCTAAAGATCTACAACAATTACTTAATGAAATAAACATGACAAGCAAAAAATATGGACTAGATATGAATATCAAAAAGACTAAAACTATGATCATAAACAAAGAAGATACTCAAAACCCACAAGTGGATATCAAAATAGAAGGAATAGATCTGGAGACAGTTCAGAACTACAACTACCTTGGACATACTATAACCAGTGATGGAGAATGTACAACTGAAATAAACAAAAGAATAGGAATGGCAAAAAAGTAATTTTAATGTCATGAAGAACATACTAACATAAAAACAAATAACACCAGGGCTAAAACTAAGAATAGCAAAATGTTACATCTTCTCAATATTCTTATATGGTGCAGAAACATGGACATTAGACAAGAAAACAGAGCAGAGAATTGAAGCCTTTGAAATGTGGATATATAGAAGAATAGGTAGAACTGGATGGAGTGAAAAGAAAACAAACGATGAAGTCTTAAAACAACTAAAAATGAAAAGAGAACTACTAAGCACAATTCAAACAAGACAAATGCGATTCATGTTAAAAGACACAACAGTCTACTAAAAGTAATCCTGGAGGGGAAAATACAAGGTAAAAGAGGCAGAGGCAGACCAAGACTAACATGGACGAGTAACATCAACAAATGGACAAATCAGTCTATGACAACCTGCACCATCAAAGCAAGAGACGGAGCAGAATGGCGCTCCATGGTAGCCAACCTCGTTGCGGAGAATGCACTCGATGATGATGATGATGATAATGATGATGATGATGATGATGATGATAAACACACAAGAAAACCACGAAATACAGTAGCAGCTAAAGATAATTCGCATCTTTATCAACATAAACAACGATAACACCAGATTGAGAGGATTTCTATGAAAAAAGATGGACAGAATATTTGAAATACTGAGAAAGGCCACTGTAGAAGAGGTCAACAAAACAGCAAACGATCGCAAACTCCCCCCGCTCCCGTTTTCCAAACCCAAGGCTGAAAAGCAAGTGGAAGAAAAAATTGATCAAGCAAGCGTTTGCTTTAATTATATATCGTCGTCATCACTGCAAAGCTATTAATAAATGGCTATCTTTAATTGAGAGGAGGATACTAAACTTAATTTTGTTTAATGCCACCACTATTGTGTTAAGTTGCCATCACTATTTTGTTTAGTTGCCACAACTGTTTTGTTGAGTTGTCACCCCACTATTTTGTTTAGTTGCTACCACTATTTTGTTTAGTTCTTCTTCTTCGGCCTCTTTTCTCTTTTCACTGATACCTAAAATGTGTTGTGGTTTATATCATTTGTCGTTCTTGAGCTGCTCGAACAGTCTGAATTAGTGATTTTCCTTTGTTGTTACATGTCTCTGTCACTGCATCTATCCATTTGTTTAGTTGCCACAACTATTTTGTTTAGTTACCATCACTATTTTCTTTAGCTACCACCACTATTTTCTTTAGTTGCCACCACTATTTTCTTTAGCTACCACCACTATTTTCTTTAGTTGCCACCAAAATTTTCTTTAGTTGCCACCACAATTTTTTTAGTTGCCACCACTATTTTCTTTAGTTACCACCACTATTTTCTTTAGCTGCCACCACAATTTTCTTTAGTTACCACCACTATTTTCTTTAGCTGCCACCACAATTTTCTTTAGTTGCCACCACAATTTTCTTTAGTTGCCACCACAATTTTCTTTAGTTGCCACCACAATTTTCTTTAGTTACCACCACTATTTTCTTTAGCTGCCACTACAATTTTCTTTAGTTGCCACCACAATTTTCTTTAGTTACCACCACTATTTTCTTTAGCTGCCACTACAATTTTCTTTAGTTGCCACCACTATTTTCTTTAGTTACCACCACTATTTTCTTTAGTTGCCACCACAATTTTCTTTAGTTGCCACCACAATTTTCTTTATTTACCACCACTATTTTCTTTAGTTGCCACCACAATTTTCTTTAGTTGCCACCACAATTTTCTTTAGTTACCACCACTATTTTCTTTAGTTGCCACCACAATTTTCTTTAGTTGCCACCACAATTTTCTTTAGTTGCCACAACTATTTCATTTAAATAATCGACATAAATCTCCAACAGCCAATGTAGCTGTCTCAGGAACAAAACTTCTACTGCACCTGTTGTAAATTGAACCGAAGGGTAAAGATGCTTTCAGTGCTCTGAAAACTGTATGACGACAGTTGCGAACACTGTCTGGGATACCCGCGGGGTGGCGTCAGGCTGAAGGACTCATTAAAGGAGATGTATGGTTTCTTTTCTGGTGGGTAGAACTCCCAGAGTGCACAATAACTCTTCATCCGTACATCTAATTAGCGTTCAATCAAAATATTTGGAAACAAACAAACGGAATTGTAAACATGCACAGTTTGGAGTTTCACCTTAATTAATGCTTGCTATTACATTATCTTTTGTGACAATAATAAGATAATAGAATCGTCTGATGCAAGAGGATGAGACGATTTGGGACAGTGAGGAGATGATGTTGGCGCTGTGAGGAGGGGATTGTGACAATCTCGTGATGAGGAGATGATGTTAGCGATGTGAGGAGGGGATTGGGACAATCTCGAGATGAGGAGATGATGTTGGCGCTGTGAGGAGGGGATTGGGACAATCTCGAGATGAGGAGATGATGTTAGCGATGTGAAGAGAGGATTGTGACAATCTGGAGATGTGGAGATGATGTTGGCGATGTGAAGAGGGGATTGTGACAATCTCGAGATGTGGAAATGATGTTGGCGATGTGAAGAAGGGATTGTGAAAATCTCGAGATGCGGAGATGATGTTGGCGATGTGAAGAGGGGATTGTGACAATCTCGAGATGTGGAGATGATGTTGGCGATGTGGAGAGGGATTGTGACAATCTCGAGATGTGGAGATGATGTTAGCGATGTGAAGACGTGATTATGACAATCTGGAGATGATGTTGGCGCTGTGAGAAGGGATTTTGACTGTCTCGAGATGAGGAGTTGATGTTGACGATGTGAAGAGAGGATTGTGACATTCTCGAGATGTGGAGATGATGTTGGCGCTGCGAGGATGGGATTGTGACAATCTCGAGATGAGGAGATGATGTTTGCAATGTGAAGAGGGGATTGTGACAATCTCGAGATGAGGAGATGATGTTTGCGATGTAAAGAGGGATTGTGACAATCTCGGGATGAGGAGATGATGTTAGCGATATGAAGAGGAGATTGTGACAATCTCGAGATGTGGAGATGATGTTAGCGATATGAAGAGGGGATTGTGACAATCTCGAGATGAAGAGATTGTTTGTGAAGTTTGCAAGGTGAGGAGATACACAGTGACACTGCTCATGATGAGCCAACTATTTACGACACTGAGAAGTAGTATTTAGTTTGTGATATTTAACAAGATAGTGTAACATTTGTGACATTGGTAAGACGAGACTATTGCTCGTGGAACTAACAGAAATATTTAATATCATTGGTTAAACAAACCTGATTTGAGTCACAGACAAACCAAAACATTTTGCTAATATGTCTCCAGGCAACAATATACTGTCATTAAAGAGCTTATCTGGATAAAAGTATTACTCCCCTCCTTCATCAAACAGCGTCGGATTTTCCTTTAAACGAAAGCAAAACACAAGATCTAATCTTGACATTCAGGGAAAATTATGTAAGTCACAAACTTGGTACATTTGATACGAAAATATGACTTCCGCTAACCGTCATGTCTATTTTAAATTCTTGTATCTTATTAACTGCAACGATTGATTTATCGAATTGTTAAATCAGTCTTTGCGATCTTAATTAACCAAGAGGACTAATTATTTATACATTCATAGACATGGTTAAATAATTGAGACATGTTTATGCATCTACAGCTACCATATATAGTAGCAACCAAGAATAGTATATCTGATTATGCTTCCAGAGTACTGGTGCATATCACTTTTTATAGCTATTAAAATCAACAATATAAACACTGAAGTGCATTGCTACCTAACATTTACATAAATGATCATGCAACTGTTTGCTGGTTTTATGAATCTTCTTGAGTTTACCCCTGAAACTCTAACCGTGGTATGTCGTATAACAGAAAATATGTATAATAAAAGTTTCAATTTATGTAGCTCGCTGCTTACGCACACATACACACACAAACGCGTACATATAAATGTCACCATCTTTGTTTGTTTTAATGACGATCACAAACGTTCCGTTGCTTATATTCTCTGTTTGTTTTGTTGTTCATGTTATGCTTCAGGTTAAAACAATTATAGCATTTTCTGTGTCGAAATCTGTGTCTATTCATTTGGACATGTTACACGTTGCCATAATAAGGTTCATAGTAAGTTAGCGTAAGGTAATTATTACAATGTCATCCACAATTTCTCTTATGTTTTATTTCTCAACAGGTTCAGTTTTTTTTTTCCATTTCAGAGAGTAATTTTAAAAAGTAAAGTATATACAATAATAATACTTGTATAAAGGATGCATTGTTATTTTTATCAAAGTGTGTATTATACAGAAAAAATAAAAACTAAAGTAATAAAGTATATAATTTTGCTACAGATAACACTTTTTTTTTGCATTTTAGATTGTTACTATAAAAAAGTAAAGTACCCCGTCACGCCAAGTGGCGTATAGGGAATATGGTGTTAGTGACCATATATTTTACAGACCTTCGGCACATGATTTTTGGGGTATTGTGGTCGGTATTGCGCCCGTGCCGCTTCACTTTCCCTGAAAAAAATCGGGTACCAATTAAAGGCTGGGTCTCACCCGGAAGCCGTCGGTTGGGATCGAACCCTACCTCTTGTCCTTTGTAGTCAAGTTCACTAACCACTGAGCAATCGCGGCTACCAGATAGTTACTATAAATAAAACATATTATTGCATGAAATTTCATAGAAACATGAATGGCCTTTATGAGCAAAATGAACCAAAATGGCAATGTTTTGATTGCGTTTCGTGTTATTTCCAATCGTGAAACTGTTATTAAAACGAATTCCTTTAATTTTTTACGAAACAAAAGAATCCAGATTAAATATCCCATAGAGCTTCAGGATTCCACAATATCAGTTGTAAAACTGCAACGAGGCTTCCAGTGCATACAAAAATGTGGACATGGATATACGAAACTCACCATCTTCGAAAGATAGTACACGAGAAGCAGAAGAAATGGTTATTCTAAAATAAGCAACATTAAATATTATAGGAGCAACATTAAATGAAGTAAAGGAAACAGTAGACGTGGTTTGATGGAACTACGGAGATCGTTTTTTGACAGAAACTGATGAGGTGGAATGATGAACGTTAAAACTGAAACGTAAACAGAAACACATTTTGGTTACACATATAGCATTCATCTCTAGTCAAGAAATGCGAGAATATTGAAAGATGGATGAAAGATTGTACAGACAAAAAAATGCCCGATTAATCTAATTATAAATAAAGAAATCAATTCTGGAGCAAATAAAACAAAACCTACTAAGTTACAGGAAGTAAGAATTGTGTTTAGAAAGGAGAGTTGTGTGTACTGATCGGGTGAGTACTCAAATTAATGTATAAGTCAAGTCATTCACAATAAAACGGATAATGCATAAATGAATACTTATATATGTATAAAGAGTGGACAGGTTGGCTAGCTGCGCTTTCATTGAGGACTGTCAACCAATGAATCTGGCGGGCATCTTCAATGTCCTTCGGGAAGTGGGAAGGACACAGGACTTCGACAATCATAAGTTCATGTCACTCCTTAGGATGAAAGAGATGGGAGTTAAGATAGGCACAGCCAGAATGAGAAACTTAGTGGACGTATATGAAGACTAATCAACCTACACAGAACTGGAGTCGTCAGTCGCTGGACACTTCGAGACTTGCTGCGGAGGGGATCTGAGCACATATGGACATGTTCGGATTGCAATCATGATGATCCTCTAATAACTCAATAACTTATATCTGTTTTTATAGGCATACTAAAAGTACATCCATTGACATGCATCGCAGTAGGTTCTCTGCTTATGTACACTATTATTGGTCATTCACAGAATTAACGTTATTGATGTTGTTTCTTTAAGTATGGTTCACGTGCTCTTGAACCAGACTTTAAAGGTCTGCTTCTTTCTGACCATTGTCTTAGCAAACTCTTCCAAACAATGTGTCTTCTGTCCGATACCTTCAAATCATGTTTATGATTTAGTCTTCAGATGAACAAGTAAACTTTCACTGTGTTGTGCTATGTCCTCAGACTATCATGTTTTTATGACGTACTTATAACGCAGAAGAGCTCTTTTTTGGATTTAGGACAAATATACAAAATTGATTATGGCTAAAATAATTAAAAGGTAGTCTAATAATATATTGTCGGCATTGAATCAA
>JAVIAB010000051.1:50136029-50246029 GCA_032433765.1 Megaustenia siamemsis
GAATATATGGGCAGTATTATACAGACGTATCATTACTCATCTAAAAATAAAAACAGAGAGACATCTTTGGTTCACCATTATTCACATTATTATTAAAGGCAACATAATTGACACAAATTTAGCAACATAGTCGTAAACATTGTTAAAGGGAAACACATACAATAACAATTATATGCAATCATCTTTTCGAAATAGTTAGAACATAAAAGAAGTAATAATATTATCACGTAAATGACATTTCTAATCTAACAATCTAATGTACTAAGACTTCTGTACATGTAAAAATGCAAACATGAAAGCGAATCATTGCTACTAATGTAGACGAAATAAACATAATTATTGGTCTGGATACTACAAAAGTATTTCCTTAAAATGTAAAATAACAGAATAATGTAACCTTTGCTGAAAGTGATGAAAACGTATTTAACGGTTAGTGTTTTAACAAATTAAACAAGAAATATAGAATATAAACCAACATTAACGTTTGTAAATACAACACTCACAATGAATTAATAAAATACTTAATATGTAACATTTGAATGTAACGTTAGTGTTAGAGATAAGACGTTCAGAGTTTAGATCTGAGAAAATAAACTAATAACAGTGTGAATCATGATTTGGAGATACAGTAGAGAAACTAATTCTAGATTGACTTTAATTTGTTATTCTTTTCCAACATTTGAAGATAATGCAGCATAAACATAATTAATTGAATTTCTTACCATATATAAACAAATAACCTGAAATATGTCTAAGTCTTGCATTGCATAATATATTTTAAATGTGTTAACAAGCACTTGCGTGTGAGTGGAACTAGAAAACAGGTGGAACAAGTAGACAGGTAAAGTAGGAGACAGGTGGAACTAGTAGACAGGTGGAACTAGAAGAAAGGTGAAACTAATAGACAGGTGGAACTAGAAGAAAGGTGAAACTAGAAGACAGGTGGAACTAGAAGACAGGTGGAACTAGAAGACAGGTGGAACTAGAAGACAGGTGGAACTAGAAGACAGGCGGAACTAGAAGACAGTACTAGAAGACAGGTGGGACTAGAAGACAGGTGGAAATAGAAGAAAGGTAGAACTAGTAGACAGGTGGAACTAGAAGGAAGGTGAAACTAGTAGACAGGTGGAACTAGAAGAAAGGTGAAACTAGTAGACAGGTGGAACTAGAAGACAGGTAGAACTAGTAGACAGGTGGAACTAGAAGAAAGGTGGAACTAGAAGACATGTGGAACTAGTAGACAGGTGGAACTAGAAGACAGGCGGAACTAGTAGACAGGTAGAACTAGAAGACAGGCGGAACTAGAAGACAGGTGGAACTAGTAGACAGATGGAACTAGAAGACAGACGGAGCTAGAAGACAGGTGGAACTAAAAGACAGGCGGAACTAGTAGACAGGTGGAACTAGCTAGAAGACAGGCGGAACTAGTAGACAGGTGGAACTAGAAGACAGGCGGAACTAGTAAACAGATGGAACTAGAAGACAGGTGAAACTAGTAGACAGATGGAACTAGAAGACATGTGGAACTAGAATACAGTGAAACTAGAAGACATATGAAACTAGAAGACAGGTGGAACTAGAAGACAGGTGGATCTTGAAGACAGGTTGACATATTATTCTCTCGTTCACAGGAGTGCTGATAGTCTCTGAGGAAAGCGCCATGTGATTTGCTTGTATCGACTTTCATGAAGGACTAGATGAACCGTTTTTGTCCTCTTGAAGAAAATCGATACGCTTGACGATTCCAAGTGCACGTTAGAAAATATGAAACTGAATTGTAGCAATTGAAAATCTAAAATTGCACGCACTGAGCCTTTTCTGTAATAAAATGATATAATGCCTACAGAGTCTTCCCAATTTTTTCACAAGCGATTGGCAACTTTCTAAATTTTATTGATCTCCTGAGGTCAACGATTTGTGCTGTTGCCGAAAATCTACTTGTGAGAATGAGTGAGATAAGAAAATAAGACTATGCTGTGTGCTTTGAGAAATCGTTCTCCATACACAACACAATACCACAAAACAAAGACAACACCGCAATATGCTACTCAAGGTCAATCTCTTTTCTAGTGTAGAAATATAAGAATGAATAATTATGACCTGAACCAAGTGACCTGAGTAGAACTAGCTAGAGCAAGGGAGGAGCAGATTTGTTCACATAATTTTGATACATATTCTTGATCCATCCAAACACGTTATGTTAATATTATTGGCATGAATTGTATGTATTAAGCAATATAGTGGGAGCCGCGATAGCTCAGTGGTTAGTGAACTGGACTTCAAAGGACATGGTGTAGGGTTCGACCCCAACCGACGGCTTCCGGGTTCACCCAGCCTTAAATGGGTACCGGATTTTTTCTGGGAAGTAAAGCAGCACGGGCGTAATACCGACAACATTACCCCAAAAATCATGTGCTGAAGGTCTGTAAAATATAGGGTCACTAACACCATATTTCCTTATACGCCACTTGGCGTGACGGGGGTACTTTACTTGCTTTTTTAAGCAATATAGTTTTGCACAAACTACCTACCTAACAGGGAATACTGCAACTTGTCAGGATTATATTTTATTTATTTAATTGACAGAAAAATAAATAGGTAAATCTAAGGAAATCTTGTTTTACCTTGGATCAGAACAGTCGGATATTAAAAAGATGAGCTGAAACCATTAAAGAGTGTCAGATTATCATCAGTACTTACACAATTACGTTAAATTTTATAAGAAAAATGATCTCTGCTGAGATGAAATATGTTAGACGAACGACAGGAAACAGCCTGAGAGATAAGATCAGAAATGAAAAACTGAGAAAAAAGCTTGGAATAAACCCCGCCATAGAATATATAAAGAAACAACAGATAAAATGATTTGTTCGCGTGACATAGCAGAAAGATCAAAACAAAACACAACGAGCATTCCATAAACGTTGCGAGAACACCAGACCAAAGGGCCGACCATGAAAAAGATGGATTGATGGAATATTAGAAGCACTAGGAAACATAACAGCAGCAGAGGCAAACAGAAGAGCAAAAGACCGCAAATTATATCTTCCCCCCCCCCCCCCTCCCCCGACGCTGAAAGGCAGATGAGGAAGGAAAAATGGTCGATTGGTTTAAAATTAGGTCAACAAAAAGAAACAAGAAATAAAAGTTACACATATACAGCTTTTGAAAGACTGGAACGATCTTTCTACAGCAGAATGATAACATTAAACGATTAGTTCAACGAGAATAAATCATACCTCGTTTCCTACAAATGTGAATTTTGTTATATAAAATTAGTGTTTATTATGATGATTATGTCTGGATTTAGAATGAAAAGGCGTGTCCCGTTAATATGCATTGAAGCGTTAGTGCCTGAGTCGCTAGTGCGCTTGCTACAGACTAAACGATTCCCGCTTCAATTCCCAGATGGGACCAAATTATTTTTGGACCGACACAGCTTCAGAGTTCAACTAACTTTCGGAAGTAGGTACCGGAATTATTTTCTGAGAAAGGGCTGTGCAAAACACAACAAGCAATCGGAATGCATGGTCTTTTGACTTTTAGGACGAAGTACAAAATGAAATGGGTTGGCCACGTATTTCGATCATCACGCTTAGTAAAAACCATTCTGCAATGAACTGTAACATGAGCGAGATGCAGATACAGACATTTGAAGATTAAATAAAGCGGGCACCCCTCGACTTTGCAGAGTTCCAAAGAATGACTAAAGATAGTGAGAAATGGAGAAGGTAGACTAAGTCTGTCAGTGGAACCTTGACAAATCTCTGGGTTACGGGATGATGATGATGATGATGATGATGATGATGATGATGATGATGATGATGAAGAAAAAATGCCGCAGGCACTATGCTGACCATAGCACTCATACAAAGTGTGGTTAGTCATTCTAAAAATGTCGGACATTAACACTATATTTCCTAAAATCCGTTAGATGTAAAGTGAACCCCATGCACTCAAGTTAATAAATAAATGAGTTTTATAATTGCGTACCGCAGTAAGTGACATAGAAATATGGAACAGAAACATGTTTCACTAACAACGTACAATGTAGAGTTTCGGAAGCACAACGCAAGTTAGGTGAGCAAATAAAACAATTGTTCACAATGAAACATGGGACGAGTGATACAAACATTAACAACAGGATATACAAACTTTTGCCAAATAAAATCGCCGGCCGATCAGTGGTTAGACCACTGACTGACTTCTAAGTTCATCCAGTCTTATACGGGTATAGACATTTTTACTACGAAAGAAAAACGAACTATTGTAATATTAACTCGGGGTAAAGGCATTACAAATTCGAAGATTCTCTAAAGCTGATGGTAACGATGAAAAGAAAAAAAAATAAATAAATGGTACAGTTACAGTTTTCGTAACATGGGTTGGTAACCATACCATTGTTATTTTCTTTGTGTGTGTGTGGTCCTGTACTATTGACGACCATTAGTAGTTTTCCCATTATAAAACAATATTTGCATGGCTGTTTCCCATAAATGTCACGCGACGCCATCTCTATTTTTTTTTCTGTTTGCCATTATCGTGCAGTCAATATTAAGCATGTACATTAACAAAATAATTATGTCGCGCAATCAAAGTACGATAAGCATTGACATTAAGTGCGAAAGACAAAGAAAGATCATAACTACTAAATTAATATTGTGTAACAGCGTAAGCTAATGAAAGCATGGGAGCAGGTAACTTAGTCGTTACCCATTATTTCATAGACAATAGCAGTAACATATGGTAACGACCAGCAGTAGTTGGGACATAAAAGTTAAAGTATGGAAAATTCTCAACGAGAATAACAAAGTGTACAAATAGAGATGGCGCATAGTTTATAGTAGGGATAAGGACACCCACCGAGGAATTATACTCGGACATAACAAGGACACCCACCAAGTTAAGGTAGAAGTTCAAGGGGATAGTAGACAAGGAAGGAAAGGTAGAATTATACTGAGAGTTTAGGTCCATGGAAATTTCCACTTCAATCAAGTTTGTGGAAGTGAGAGTAGGCGCATGACAATAGAGCATGCATTGACCCCATGACTATGGCCGTCTGATAAATAAGTTGTCATCCAACTACCAGGAAAGGTCATTGTCATGAGGTAATCATTAATTTAAATAGCGCATAGAGATTCACGAAAACAAAGTGTTTTCGTCAAACCATGAGAATAGTTCAAGTTTCGGTCACAGAATGATGAGGAGTGACCAACTCAAGTGATCAAAAGAGTGCAAACTGTCACTTTGCGACAGTTTGAATGGCTGCTGAGTTTTTTAGGCGAAGAGTTGTGGCTGAATTCTTAAACTTCAACACAATAGGTTTGAGTTAGTCAGGAATGAGAATTAGAACAACTTTTAAATTAGACAATCATTATTAGAACATTAGAATACGAGTCAGAAGAGCTAGAAGTTTATACAGTTAGAACAGTCAGAACAGTTAGAACAGTTAAGATTAGAAAGTTGAGCCAGTTACTTAGGAAGTTAAGAATCTTCAAGTGGTAGTTTTAAATCAGTTGAGAATTTATTAAATAAGTTGATAGAGAGTAGTAAGGATAGCAATGAACATATGAACTTTAGTTGTGAAGTGTTTGAGAGTTTTCAAGTTCTGTTTCACATTCTGATAAACGTAAGTAAGTGATAGAGAGATTGAATGCAAGATATGCACTTGTGGACTGATCATATCCACAGACTATTTGTCTCAGAGAAGTCCAGAATTAATTAACATTAATTTAAGAAAAGTGAATCAACCATTAGTCGAATCATTGTGCCAAGAAATATCAATATGCTTGATTATGACTATATAATGAGAGAAAAAAGAGTCTGTCATGATCAACATGTAATCAATGTAAATGTGATGTGCTGTGAACAATAACATCAAGATATAATTTCAATAAATATTATCTAGTTTCTGTAACAATTGTTCATAAGAACGTCTAATGTAATAAGAAGTAAAATTCATGAATTATGATACGAGAACAAGAGAAGTGGTAGCAACAATTCAGAGTTACAGCCAAAATCAACCAATTTGAAAAGTAAGAACATAAACCATGAATACTAGAGACAGCAACCCGCAGCAAACATTAACAACCGATTGCAGCAACAAAAGCGCAGAACGAGGTTCTCGTAAAGGCTGGATTAGACAATTATTGAGCGCCACCTAGGAGCCACGAAACGCATGCAGTGAATGAGCGCACCCAACAAGTCTGCGACCCGTTTTGTACGTCAAAGACGATTATCATAACCTAAAACGACCCCCGTCCCAAATAGAAGTTGTATTTACTGACGTGGACAAATATATTCGTTATTACTTCAGACGGAATGGAAATCGTTATATTTTTTCTTATTTGATTATAAAAGCACTTTTCAAGCAATGAATGTGCAGCAATAAATCTTACAAGTCTGAGTCTAGAAACCACATTTGTAATCAAAGAGCAGCAAAAAAAAAAACTTATTCTCAGAGAAGTTGCAAACGTTATATTTCACTGTTCTGCAGTCATCGTCATCATCAAGAGCCGTCTTCGCATCGAAGGTTGGCTAAAATGGAGCGCCATTCCGCTCTGTTTCTTGCTTTGATGGTGCAGGTTGTCATAGGATGATTTGTCCATCTTTTGATATTAGTCGTCCATGTTAGTCTTGGTCTGCCTCTGCATCTATTACCCTGTATTTTCCCTTACAATATAACTTTTAGTAGGCTGTTGTGTCTTTTAATATACCCTCAAAATAAATTTAATTTGTCCTGTTCCAATTGTGTTTTGTAGTTCTCTTTCAATCTTTAGTTGTTTTAAAACTTCATCATTTGTTCTCTTTTCTTTCCATCCAATTCTACCTATTCTTCTATATATCCACATTTCAAAGGTTTCAATTTTCTGTTCTGTTTTCTTTTCTGCCAGTACGCGTTAGTATTAATACCACTCTGGTTCATCTATTTTACAGAAACCATAAGGGATATTTACTGATATGATGGAACCAAAGCTGCAGCGATGAATTATTAGGTTTTATTTACTCTCTAGTGATTTGTGTTGTTGAATATGTTCTTTAATCTGGTTTCAAAAATACATATTTAACGCTGCCATTAAGACGAGAAATGGACCCAGAGTACTAGGAATGTCAAGAACAAGTAATATAATTTATTAAGTTAAGTTTGGTAATGAAGTTCAGGTTTTTGTTGGTGATGTGAAGTTTTTTTTTTTTTTTTTTGTTACAAACAATGTGTCATGTCGTGAAGTGACATTTGTCAAAGACGTAAAGTTTGTTGTTTACACGAAATCTATTATGAACACAATGTGTCCCTCAGATATATAGGTATCATTAAAATAACGTTGCCAATAGCATCACTATCGTCATAAGGTTGCATATCTTTTGCAAAACGTTGCGTTCACCACAACCCGTTTGAAAGGATCTCCAGCTCTTGCCAGATCTTCTACTTCTTCTAATGTCTCTTTTATGTCTTGAAACCACATTCTTCTTGATCTGTCCCTGATGCGATGCCCAGGAACAATACCTTCCATTATCGTTCTTTTCCACTGTGTCTTTTGAAGTGGCCATTAGATTTTAATTTCCTCTGTGGAATGGTGGTTATAAGCCAGTTCTTTTCAATGTTTTTGATGTCAAAAACATGAATTCTATATTTTATGTTTTAACTAAAATGAAGGTTAAAAAGAAGTAAAGTGACAGGTAACGTTCTACTATCATATGAAATATATTAATGACGAATGTGTTCTTGTTTTGGTGACTCTTTAAGTTATAAAACAATAATTGTCTATATTAAGATTCCCGTTGAGTGAAATAAAGTAAGGACACGATGTTTCACATGAACATTGAATACATCTACTACGGTAAGCGGGAGAAAATGATGTGAAGGTTTTCGGTCCTGTGGTGGTTACCACTGACGTAAGGAAAAGTTTATAGGTTGATTATGTAGCTTGTGGGGCCATGACTTTTGGCTCAATAACACTTTAGTGATATTTTCATAGGTTGAATACTGGATCTTATATGTCCCTATGATTAAAGTCTGTGACATAAATATGAGATATGAGCTGGCGGTTATGCTCTGCTTCAGGAAATTATAGTCAAACATGAGACACTGTGCTTATTTCCCTACCGCCATTTATTTGCTTCTTAGACTGAACGACTCTATTCTTCTTGACAAATAACCCTCAGTTTACAGCAAAGGAATCGTAACGATGTGCTCAATTATGTCCATGCATTGGTATTCGGTCGCAAGAAAAATGCGCAATGTTGCCCACTTACGCTCGTCTCCATTTCAATGCAGTTTTGTTTTGGCTACAATTCTGGCTTCATTTGGGTCACTTCTCAGCTACAAAGAGTGCATGCATATAAAACACTATGACACACATTTGAACAGATGCAGTCTAATAAGATTGTAAGACATAGAATATTTCCTTATAATAAAGCAAATTATTAAATCACCCTGTAGAATGATGTCAGATTTGACGAGCTAAGGATAAGCCCGTCATTGGGAAGTTTATCATCTCATGAACACATTTTTAAAATTAGATACAAGATTTCTCAAATAGCACTAAACCATATAATACATAATGTTGATACCGCGAAATATACAATTTTCAACATCTTTGTGTTATATGGAATAACGTTATTTATCATATCTATATTTTACTTTGATTTTTTTCTACATATAAGCTAATTTGCTTGAAACGATAATAAACTTTCCGGTATCATCTATTTTTATCTTTTTTTTCTGTATAATGATTTTACTTGTGACATTCTCTTCCAATCTATGCCGCATTTTCTCATAAATAGCAATAATATGATGATTTCTGATGTTTATGACGACCTATTTAATAAGCAACAATATTTGTCATTTACCATTTGTCTGCATATTTGTCTTTGAAATTTAAACAAATTTCAATAATTTTGGAAGCAAAATAAATATTTAAAAAAAAAAAAGGTTATACGCATTTGTCTCAAAACATGATTCTATTGGAACCCAGGACCATTTGTTGCTGAGACCGACGTCTTAACTCTAAACCACACAACCACCGACCACAGTGGGAAATTTTTCTTTTAGAATTCATTATTCAGTGGCTTTATTCTCATGTCGGTGGGTAACGAGATTCAATAAATTGTTGTCCGATAATGGCGAAAAGTAGGAGGCTCTGCGTAATAACCTTGGGCAGTTAAAAGGTGAAGTCAAAACGTCACTGCTCGGGTAAAAGTTGTTATAAGCCTAATCAAATGATTTCTTTCTGCGACAACCACCCCTGGGCTCAGCAGCGAGGCCCGGCTAGAAACGTCAGTTACTCATCGACGGGAAAAAAAAACATGAGTACCTTCGAAGTCGGAGTTATCTGCCTGTGCGGCGAGGGACCCCGCTGCACGCGGCTGCCAGGGAAAAATGGATTAACACGTAAAATTCAGTTCCTAGTCTCTAGGGACTTCGTCAGAGTTGAAAGCTGGCGGACGCAACAACAACAACAACAACAACAATGGTTCCGATGACGTGCAACGAAGTTAGTGCACGTAGGTCAATGTTCTGCTCTGTGTCTTTCAATATTTCGAGGAGAATATAGGAATACACATGGGTATGTAATGAAAGCAGTGATGATAATCCTACCATATTAATAATGTAACATGTTTCTATTTTAGGTGAGAATAAATGGCATTTAGTATTATAGGAATTTATAAGGAAGAAATAAAACTTTTAATTAATTATAAATATCTATAGTTCACAATAAATAGCAATTTTGAATTATTTTTAAAGTGATGGCACAAACGTTGTTCCACACATTTATATTTTGGACATAGTAATTGTCAGTTAGCATACGCTTCTAAAAATGTAAATGTCTTAGATTCTTTTCACAAAATATGCGTGTAACATATATAGTCAAACTGTTGGCAGTAACTGTCAACGTAGGGAAGAGCATGTGAAGGGTGGCAGCGTATTTAATCACGTGGACTTTCTATTGCCCTCCCCCACATGTGACGTCACAAGAGTGCAACAGCTTTTCTGATCAAGAATACGAAAAAACTATGGCTATGAAAAAAAATATGGCTAGTCCACATTTGGCTGTAAGACCAGGATGGTGTGCCTCTTGTATTTGGATGCATTGTGACAAAATACTATTGGCCCATGTTGGTGTATATTATTAGCTCTTTTTATTTTTTTTTTATCCCTTTGCTTGTTTGTATGCGGCATCTATGCTAATTTGGTCTAAAGTATAATGCTATGGTTCCGCATCAAGATGGAGATTTGTTGTTCTTCCTCTTACTATGAACGATTGATTAGTGGTCTAACTAGCCGTCGTCATGATTCATCTATTACTATTGAAAACGACATCTCGACTCTTAGATACAAACAAATAATTTTAGCCAAGACCTAGCAGTGCGGTTGAGAGGCTCGCCTAGAACAGGAGCGAGTTTTGAGATACAATGCGGATCCTGTGCAAAGTTTGACACATACAAGCAAAATACTTGGACATGGAGAATTTCTTCACTGTGCGCCATCTTCAGCTTGAAATGACAATAGAGAGGTAGATGCTTTTTTTAAATTTACGTTTCGTTATTTATATTTACGTTTCGCTTTTTAGTCTCGAGCTCCTCCTAATTTTTTAATCTTACAATTTTATATATTTCTACACCCATCCTACATCCCCTCATGTAAAAAAAGTAAAGTACCCCCGTCACGTCAAGTGGCGTATAGGGAAATATGGTGTTAGTGACCCTATATTTTACAGACCTTCAGCACATGATTTTTGAGGTAATGTGGTCGATATTACGCCCGTTCTGCTTTACTTTCCCAGAAAAAAAATCCGGTACCCATTTAAGGCTGGGTTAACCCGGAAGCCGTCGAACTCTACCCTTATCCTTTGTAGTCCAGTTCAGTAACCACTGAGCTATCGCGGCTCCCCTCCCCTCATGTGGCACTTATAATTCTCTCTCTTTTCTTATCTCAACATTTTAGTTTTCCTCTCTCTCTCTATCCATTCTAAAGAAGGCCACAGGCCGAAACGTCAGTATTGTGTTGCGTTCCTTCCTTGTAAAGCTGTCACCATACCTTGGAGTGCTTATCACACCCCCTTACTGGCTCCTAGATACTTGTAAGCCTTCACGCTGCCTCAGTACAGCAATTGTTAGTGAATGAGGTGCAAGAGCTCAAGTTAATTCACTCGACTATCTAGCATCTAGGTTCACAAAATAATGAAAATCCGGATACAGATGACCTTGCGTAGTTCTGACCAGACTACCCAACAATTATTCAGTTGTAGTGAACAATATTGGCGCTCTACGTCATTAGGCTCAATGAAGACTGCCATCTCTTCCTTCCACATGGGTGTTACCAGACCTTGCCTCTACACGCATGTAACGCCTAAATGAGGTAAGGGGAATGGAAGAAAGTGGCAAATTTCATCCATCAAGTAATTTCTTCTAGGAGGCGGGCTGTGGAGTGCGAAGAGAATTGCGAGTCATGTCCTAGCCGTAGTCATTCACTGCATCAATTCATTGCTCCAGCTGTCTAGACAAACTGTTCAAACGGCGTCAGGACTATAAAGTGATGTTGACGTTGCGTTGCTCATCTTCACTTAAATCAACATTGCTCACATCTTCTTTTATTATTATACAAAACCTTCGACATGTCAAAATGTCCCAAATATTGCGATGATCGCAATGTACCTTTCCCTATTTTATTTTTACAGCGTGGTTAAATATCTATGTGAAAGATGGTTAAATGGTTACATTAACTTCCATATTTTGAAAATAAAAAAGCACACCTAACAACAAGAACGGAATTTAAATCGTGTACCACTAGAATAATCCCATCACCCATAAAACGTCTTTCCTACACTGTCTATCTTTCACTGAACTTGTTCAACTCACACTAAAAAAAGAAATATCACATCACAATCGATGCAGTCGCTACGGGTATAAACGTGTTCATTTAGTCTGCAGCGTTCAAGCATAAACTTTACATATATAAATGTCGTTGATGTACGCTTCTCAAATTAGATTGATAAACAAAGACTAATTTACAGATCAGATATTAGTGTACACGAAGCACTCAGGTCAGAATATGAGGACGCGTTCTTTTCTGAGTGTAGAAACCATCAGAACGGTAGTCGGACATTATGTGTAGTCGGACATATTAACGTATTCCAAGCTTTCTCTCTCTCTCTCTCTCTCTCTCTCTCTCTCTCTTTCTCTCTCATCATGGATGCAAGCCTTAAAATAATGTACGAGCTCTGTAACATATTCTAGGTTACCTGAGCTAAATACAGAAGGTGGGTCAAAATTACTTCACAGCAGACATTTTTGTGTGGTTATTTCATTGTTAGAGTTTGAAGTGAGTTGGCTTGTTTGTTTCGTCTGCAGCAATGAAGAGCCTACATTTGTACGATCCCCGTGCTTGCTGATTAAATCATCTCTAACATTCCTCACAACACTTGTGCTACACTTTATTAAAATGGGAGACGTGATAGCTCAGTGGTTAGTGAACTGGACTACATAGGACAAAAGATTGAGTTCAATCCAGATCGACGGCTGCCAGGTTCACCCAACCTTAATGGGTACCGGATTTTTTCTAGGAAAGTTAAGCTGCACGGGCGTAATATCGACCACATTACCCCAAAAATCATGTGCCTAAGGTATGTAACAATTATGGTCACTAACACCATATTCCATATACGCCACTTGGCGTGACGGGGCACTTTACTTAATTGATTGAAATATCTGTGATATAACTTTGTTTTTCTATCTTACACTGTACGTTTATCAATTGTAATTAGTTAAATGAGGAATTTAAGTTGATAAGAAATGCTATCTTTTTAGCGTTCACTTACTATAGTGGTGTAAATGCTCGGCGTTGCTACTTTACGACAAAGATGCGATATATGCGCCTTCCGCTCCCACACAACCGTCTTCGGTATGGGTAAATTTGCTTAACAAACTTTGAAGCCAGTTCACTCTTTTCTACTTTAAACTGCCACAAGTTCTTTAACATGCGCGAATAAATACGAGACCTCTAGTTTGTCACCGTTTTCCGAGAGGACGAGACATTGGATCTCACACCCACTAACACGGAAACCACATGGAAACCATGGATTCTATTTTTGAAAAGTTCTCATGGCTTTGGTGGGAATAGAACATGGGACCTCTCTGCCCAGAGACCGACGACTTACCTCTGGACCACCCAGACCTGGTGATGGAAAATGTTGATATAGACGACATAGCACTGTATTACAGGTAGCCTAGTTGGCCGTGTGCTCTAGCATTTGGTTCCCGTGGCAAGGCACTGTGCCGAGAAGTACGGTTCGAATATTTTTTGGGCCATTTATTTATTTTTTGTTTCTGTTGATGATTATTTGAAATTGTTTCTGACTGTTGTAAACATACCACTTCCCCTGAAATGATTCACTGATCTATCGCCTCGGATGTGTTCCTCCATAATTATATGCATCTATTATTATTTATTTTTAAACAAAGATACTGCGCAAAATCCACAAGTGGATATCAAAGTTGAAGGAATAGACCCGGAGGCAGTTTAGAGCTACAACTACCGTGGACATACTATAGCCAGTGATAGAAAATGTACAATCAAAATAAACAAAAGAATAGGAATGGCAAAATCAAAACAAATAACACCAAGGCTAAAACTAAGAATATCAAAATGTTATATCTTCTCAACATTCCTGTATGGTGCAGAGACATTGACATTAGACAAGAAAACAGAACAAAAAATTGATGGAAAGAAGAGACATCAAACAATGAAGCCTTAAAACAATTAAAATAAAAAAAAAACTACTAAACACAATTCAAGCAAGACAAATGAGATTTTTGTGGCATGTTAAAAGACACAGCAGTCTTCTGAAAGTAATCTTGGAAGGAAAAATACAAGGTAAAAGAGGCAGAGGCAGACCAAGGCTAATATGGACGAGTACGATCAAAGATGGACAAGTCAGCCTACGACAAACTGCACCATCAAATCAAGGGACAGAGCAGAATGGCGCTCCATGGTAGCCAACCTTCGATGCGGATGCGGCACTCAATGATGATGATTATTATTTTTCTCTTATTGTATTACCGGAATGGTAGCCCTCAAATTTCTCCAGCATAATTTGGGGAAATAAGAGAAAACTTAGCACACATCCATGTTAAGTAGGTCTAAGAGAGTAAACCCAGTGACATTTAACTCACACTCCTTTAAATGACCATTGTCGTATAATCTGAGCATGTCTCATCGATCCATGATGAGACAGTGGCCATCGTATAATCTGAGCATGTCTCATCGATCCATGATGAGACAGTGGCCATCGTATAATCTGAGCATGTCTCATCGATCCATGATGAGACAGTGGCCATGAAGCTTAAACCTGCTACTTTTCAGACAAGTGGACAACAGTTTGATACTTGATGTGGGACGATTTTTTTCTATTTTTAGCTTTGAATGAAAATAACAACTAAAAGGTAAACTACGGGGTGACAGCAACTAGATATATCGCTTATTTGCCAGCAATAGCCATCTCCCCTTCCTTAGATAGATATCCAAATAAATTGAAGAAATGTTTAAATAGAAAGTTCCTGTGTATCATTAATTACAATTAATGTCATGGCTACCGACGCCCTGCGAATCAATTCAGAGGAAGAGGTATGTTTACAGCACTCGGAAAATTGACAAATAATCAACAACAGAAAAAAATATGGACCAAAGCAGGATCAAACACGTACTCAGTGGCACAGAACGGTTCGAGTACGGGTCCGATCCTGCTTTGGTCCATATTTTTTTCTGTTGTTGATTATTTGTCATTTTTACGAGTGCTGTAAACATACCTCTTCCTCTGAATTGATTCGCTGATTATCGCCTCGGAAGTTTCCCTCTATAATAATATTCATTTATTATTATTTGTCTCCAACCGATATCCTCGAAGCTGTCATGGAGCAATAACATACTAAAAGACAATAGTGTGTATCATATGTAGATGCTGAATGACATCTACAACCGCGGAAATATATCGATCATCATCATCATCATGTGCCATACCGGTTGGCGTAGGCGATCATGTCCTTCCATAATCTTCTACCCACAGTACATCGTATCAGTTCTGTCGTTGACTATTTTACATGCCATGACACCAAGCTATCCAGTATTTTCTCTCTTTGTCGTCCGCGATATCTCTTTTTTGTATTTTACCAGTTGTAACCAAGTACTCCAAATTTCCTCTTCTCATGATGTGCCTGAAAAATGTTGAGTGTTTCTTTGTGATGTTTTTAAGGAGTTCCCTTTTTGTGTTGGCCTCTGTGAGAATTTCCTCATTGGTCTCTTTAGCTCTCCAGAGAACTTTCAACATTCTTCTGAGAAATCTCATCTTTGTGGCTTCAAAACAAACGTCATTTCATGTGTTTGTCATATAGCACCGATGAATTGTCTTTCTTATTTCTATTGACATAGATTTGTTGCATTAGATACTTTTCATTATCTGAAATGCTATATTGACATGAGCTATTCTGCTTTTTATTTATGTGGTGCATCTTCCATCTGATGTTATTATTGTGCCAAAGTATTTGGCGCGTTGCACTTATATATATATATATATATATATATATATATATATATATATATAGAGAGAGAGAGAGAGAGAGAGAGAGAGAGAGGGCCTACTAAAATCTATATTTAATTTATACCAAAAAAACCTGGTGTAAAGAGATGTCAGGATCAAGGTTCGTAAGTCTGATGAGTCACATAACTAGGATATTACTAAGAATCATGTGAAGAGCGAGAGACAAGATATCATCATGTGCAGAGCGAGAAACAAGATCAAACCATAAATTAATTAGGCACCTTGTGGATTCATTGGAGGTAATGCACCAACAAATAAATGCATTATGCATAAAAATATCATTAATAGAAAGAGCTATATAAGTGAAAGCAAATCTCTACTAATGTTTTATAAGGTACACCAAAGCATTTGACAAAGTAAAGCATCAGGAAATAATAACCATTTTAGAAAGCATAAGTGTTGACATAACCTCTCTTTACAGTAACATTGCCCGAAATTGTATCCACGTTGCGCAATTGGCTATCACCGGAGTACGACCTTGCTAACGTCGTACACCACAATGCAAATTGACTGCAGGTCGCCATGTTTTTGCAGGGACTAGCGTAGTCGCTTTTTAGCCAACATTCGTTGCGGAGACGGCACTCGATGATGACGTTGAGCGTAGTCGCTTAAACGTTTCGACCGCTGTGTTTATTTTGTGTGTTTTCAAGGCAACTGGAGTGAGATAGTGCACTTTCTATTTGATAGAAATTGTTTGGAATACCGCTAATACTGCCTAATAGGGTCGTACAGATGTAGAATTTGTCAACAAAATTTGACAACACATTTCGACGGGATGTTGTGACATGAGTGTAGCGGATCGGGATTTCCCGACTGCGTTGAAACTGATTTAATGATAGCAAAGATATCATAATAATAAGGAATACGACACTGAAAAGAGAATGTAAGAGAATGGGTGCTTTACTTTTTTTTTTTTATAACATGTGCAAAAGGCCAAACTACCAAAATACAGAGGAACAGCGCAAATTAAGAAACGTGAAAGCATTAACCAATGAAAACAGACATAACCTGCAAGAACGCTCGAACGGACTTAATTATGCGAGCAAACGATCCATCATGAAAATTAGCATCGATTATACGAAATAAAGGCTACTGCCAGTAAAGAGAAACGTGAACGTATCCATCTACTAATACTACCATAATAATAGGACCAAGCAAGTTATTCACTCTTAGGCACAAACATAACGATAAGGGAGATGCAACTAAAGCAAGCAGAATAATTCACATATCTAGGTAATTTAGTGACATATATGATAGCAACCATAGGGAGGTCAAAAAGTAATGCACACCAATTTTTTTCTCGGAAACTATTCGGGCAAAATGTGTGAAATTTTCACAGATTGTAGCTGAACATCCCCTTGACACTACCTATTTGTCAACATAATCTCCGTCCAAGCGTATTGCCTTACGCCAACGCGAAACTAGGTCATGAATGCCTCGTTTGTACCAAGTTTTGTCCTGCTCGCGTAGCCATTTTTTAACTGCAAGGATCACACCCTCATTATTGTCAAAGTGTGTCCCACGCAGGAATTTTTTGAGTGGTCCAAACAGATGGAAATCTGAGGGAGCCAGATCAGGGCTGTAAGGAGGATGGGGCAGTACAGTCCAACCAAATTTGTTGATTGCTTCCCGTGTTACCAGACTTGTGTGAGGGCGTGCATTGTCATGTTGAAGCAACAAATCTGCAGATGGCTTATTAGGCCGAACTCTGTGGAACCGATTTTTGACTTTTGTCAGTGTATTGATGTAAGCTGTCGAGTTGATTGTCTCACCTCTTGTCATTACATCAACAAGAATCACACCATCAATGTCCCAGAAGACAGTGATCATCACCTTTCCGGCTGATGGAGATGTTTTGAATTTTTTTCTTTTTGGTGACTGCGGATGATGCCATTCCATTGACTGCATTTTTGTTTCAGGCTCATAATAATGTGCCCACGTTTCGTCACCGGTAACAATTTTTGACAAAAACATTTCTCCTTCAACACCGAAACGCTCCAACAATTCAGAACAGAATGTTTTCCTTTGAACTCTGTGATCATTTGTTAGGCACCGAGGAACCCATCGAGCGCAAATCTTTGAATATCCGAGAGTTTTAAAAATTGCGATTGCACTTCCCTTGCTGACTGTAAGCTGCAATGCCAATTGCTTACTAGTGATACGCCTATCCTTACGAATAATGGCATCAGCCCGGTTTAACATGTCTGTGCTGGTAGCCGAGGCAACACGTCCAGAACGCGGTAAATCATGCAGCTCCACTTGTACACTTTCTGCAGCTTTAATTCTCTGAACCCAGCGACTAACTGTGCTCCTATCGACTGCAGAACATTTGTACACTGCACACAGTCGTTTATGAATGTTTGCCACAGTTTCTTTTTCCGCAACCAGAAATTCTATGACAATTCGCTGTTTGTAACGGACATTGTTGACAAGCTCCATTTTAACGGTTCATAGATTGCGTAATATTTATTAGAATGCTGTGCAATTTGGTGCACATAATTGGAACATGTCATATTTCAAGCGTGCAAAATTTCATATTCCTATCTTTATTATTAGCCGAGAAAAAAATTGGTGTGCATTACTTTTTGACCTCCCTTTAGTAAGAGAAAATAGAGATAAATATGTCAGTGCTTTGGACAGATTGCATCATTTGTATATAATAAAGTAATTTTCAAAAACCAGTAAAAAGAGTCCTTCTTAACACATAGTTCACTCCAATGCTGTGCTATCAATTTTATACTTGGACATTTAATTTCTGAACAATCAATAAGATACACCCATCGAAATGAAATGTGTCAGGAACTTTCTGGATATCTGAATTAGATATAAATTTAAAGGTGAGGAATGTATAAGAATGTTTGAATTTTTTCGACTGTAGAATTTCGTGTAAAGAAATAGTATATTATATATGGCTTGGGCACGAGTCAAAACAGAAATAAATAACCGCGATAAATTACGAAAACAAAGAGCGGAGAATGTGTTCTCGAAAAGAATAGAAACACTTGGAATGTACAGTAGATGTGGATTATCACATAACAAAGGTGGTTTATCAGACAGCAGAGGTGGTTTATCACATAGCAGAGGTGGTTTATAACATAGCAGAGATGGTTTATCACATAGCAGAAGTTGATTATCACATAACAGAGGTTGTTTATCACATAGCAGTGGTGGTTTTATCACATAGCAGAGGTGGTTTATCACATAGTAGAGGTGGTTTATCACATAGCAGAGGTGGTTTATCACATAGCAGAGGTGGTTTATCACATAGCAGAGGTGGTTTATCACATAGCAGAGGTTGCTTATCACATAGCATAGGTGGTTTATCACATACTAGAGGTGGTTTATCACATGACAGAGGTTGCTTATCACATGAAAGATGTGACTAATTACATGACAGAGGTTGCTTGTCACATAGTTGAAGTAGCTTATCATACAGGAAGATAATACAAACAAACAACAAAACATGTTCTACAGGATTGCCCCCAGTAGGCAGACCTGAGAAGGACAATGTGGTCCATACCCACCTCCCTGGAACAGAAACTATACAGGGCTACCAAATCATTTCAACAGACAGCTGCCTTCATAAGAAAGTCCGGAATCCTACTCTGAATGAGCCATGATCGAAAACAGAAAAGGAAAGAAGAAAGTCACGAATAAAAGAACATTTTCAAATTCTTAGTAGAAATAAGTAATTTCACTGGAATTAGTTACACATTACAGCACTATTACTAGATAGAACTAATAACAATTTATAGATTGAAAAAAATTAACAACAGACACGGAATTGAAGAAATAACTTGCAGAAACACTGTTGTAATTTCTGAGAACGCTTCCAATACAACCGACAACTAATAAATCACATTCTCGTTTTAACACTTCCCTAGACAGGAGAGAATTAAACAGTTTGTGTATAACAGAAAATATGTGGCTCTCCTCCCACACATTGAGTGGGAGTCAGCTGGAATTGGAAACATTTCTGGTCGGAATTGAAGACTGACATTAAAAATGTAGGAATCGAATTTGTGGTGTCAAACATGTGAAAGATAGTGTACTTGGAAATGACACGATTTCAGAAGTAGTTTTTTTTTTCGTTGAGTCTACAGAAGAAAGAAACGGATGTCGGGTTAGGGCATTTGAAAAATAGCGAAGCCAAAGTTTAGTAACATAAAAGGAGAAATAATTGTTGAACAGTTTTAAAATAGCGGAATTTGAAAGTCATCATCATCATTAAGTACCGGGCCTGCTGGCGTAGGTGATCATGTCTCTCCACAACTTTCGATCTCGACAGTTATTTATCATTTCTGCTGTTGACCTTCTGCCAAACCATTCTCTTAAGCTGTCTGGTATTTTTTCTCTTTGCTTCCATCTATCTCTTAGTCCCTCAATTTTTCCAGTTGTTACAATATATTCCAGTTGTTCTCTTCTCATTACATGGCCAAAAACTGATGATTGTTTCTTCTTAATATTGGAAATTAGTTCACTTCTTGATTTGACCTCTATCAGAACATTTTCATTACTCTTCTTAGCTGTCCAACTCTTCTCAATATTCTTCTTTAAAACCACATTTCTATAGTCTACAGTGATTTTTTTGTCTGCTGTCCTATTGTCCATGATTCACATCCATATGTTAAAACTGACTCTACATAACATTTAAGAACTCTTTTTCTTGTTTCTATTGGAATTTGATAGTAGCTAAATTACAAGACAAGGTCGAGCAGAAACGTAAGACAGTCGAGTTGGAGGTAGAAGAATAGGGAAATGACGAGTAGTATATACAAACAAAAGGAAGCGAAACCTAGAAGATGACTAAATAAGAATCAACATAGATTACCAATGACAGCATCCCCCATGAACATTAATACTAAAAGCAACGGGAAAAGGTAGACACAGAAGACGATGCATCAATGAAATAGATACCAAAATGGTACCACTACAGACCATTTAGCCAAAACTCAGTTCACTGTCGACGCTGAAGAGAAGGAAAGCAAAGTAAGCTTGGGTCACTAGAAAATACAAGTCAGAGTGTCAGATGGTAGTAAAAGGATATACTAGTCGTGCGATAGAAGTCAAAAAAAAAAGGAAACAATAATCGTGTAGTAGAAGTCAAAAACTTAAAGAAGAAAAAAAAAACTTAAAGAAGACAATAGGTTTTTCGTAAATGTCAAAAACAGGAAAGAGACAATAGCCGTGTAGTAGAAATAAAAAATAGAAAGCATACAAGAGTCGTGAAGTAGAAGTCAAAAATATAAAGCATACAAGAGTCGTGAAGTAGAAGTCAAAAATATAAAGCATACAATAGTCGTGAAGTAGAAGTCAAAATATAAAGCAAACAAGAGTCGTGTAGCAGAAGTCAAAAATATAAAGCAAACAAGAGTCGTGTAGTAGAAGTCAAAAACTTAAAGAAGAAAAAAAAAACTTAAAGAAGACAATAGGTTTTTCGTAAATGTCAAAAACAGGAAAGAGACAATAGCCGTGTAGTAGAAATAAAAAATAGAAAGCATACAAGAGTCGTGAAGTAGAAGTCAAAAATATAAAGCATACAAGAGTCGTGAAGTAGAAGTCAAAAATATAAAGCATACAATAGTCGTGAAGTAGAAGTCAAAAATATAAAGCATACAATAGTCGTGAAGTAGAAGTCAAAAATATAAAGCATACAATAGTCGTGAAGTAGAAGTCAAAATATAAAGCATACAATAGTCGTGAAGTAGAAGTCAAAAATATAAAGCATACAATAGTCGTGAAGTAGAAGTCAAAAATATAAAGCATACAATAGTCGTGTAGTAGAAGTCAAAAATATAAAGCATACAAGAGTCGTGAAGTAGAAGTCAAAAATATAAAGCATACAAGAGTCGTGCAGTAGAAGTCAAAAATATAAAGCATACAAGAGTCGTGAAGTAGAAGTCAAAATATAAAGCATACAAGAGTCGTGAAGTAGAAGTCAAAAATATAAAGCATACAAGAGTCGTGAAGTAGAAGTCAAAAATATAAAGCATACAATAGTCGTGAAGTAGAAGTCAAAAATATAAAGCATACAAGAGTCGTGAAGTAGAAGTCAAAAATATAAAGCATACAAGAGTCGTGAAGTAGAAGTCAAAAATATAAAGCATACAAGAGTCGTGAAGTAGAAGTCAAAAATATAAAGCATACAAGAGTCGTGCAGTAGAAGTCAAAAATATAAAGCATACAAGAGTCGTGAAGTAGAAGTCAAAAATATAAAGCATACAAGAGTCGTGAAGTAGAAGTCAAAATATAAAGCATACAAGAGTCGTGTAGTAGAAGTCAAAAATATAAAGCATACAAGAGTCGTGCAGTAGAAGTCAAAAATATAAAGCATACAAGAGTCGTGAAGTAGAAGTCAAAAATATAAAGCATACAATAGTCGTGAAGTAGAAGTCAAAAATATAAAGCATACAAGAGTCGTGCAGTAGAAGTCAAAAATATAAAGCATACAAGAGTCGTGCAGTGGACGCAAAAAGCAGAAAGGCAATTCGAATCATTTGGTGAGAGTGGTTGCCCTCACCGTGCTATTTCTTCTAGGAGATAACTCCATACTATTACAAGGGCTGTGAGATGTTTTTATGATTCAGGGAACGTAACATAACATCCGGGGCTTTGCATTGTTAAATATTAATGGTTTTTCGAGTTAGACAAAATAATAAAAACGAGGAAGTGTAATAACTGCAAAAATCACAAAATGTTTTCGTTATCAGATTAAACTTTTCTCAACCTGTTTTTTCCACCAACGTCGAATGAAAGCGGATAGTCCCGGGTAAAACTTCTTTAGACAATGAAGCAAGTATGTGTCATGCATGGTGTTCATTATGATGTCTGAATTTCGCTGTGGCTTTCAAACTATCACAGAGAGGTGTTTTAATAAATCAAGCTGATGGACCGACCAACAACAATCTGCCTCATCCTCAGCTTTTCTTACAGGCCCCAAAAGCAGATCTAGTCGTATTTTATTAATATTTGTTGTTGCTAAAATGTAAGTTAAATAAAATATAAATGAATGAAAACTGTGCAGAAGTAGAAAATGTTTTGCTTAAGTAAACATTTAAAGAGATATTTCTCACGTCTGACTGACTACAGTTTTGTATGTTTGAAATAGAATTAGTTATTTCAATATATTATCAAAACGTGATCACCATTGTGAGCAAACGTTACTGGTATGCAGGGATCTTGATGTCTATAAGTAGAAAGCTAAGAATCACTGCTCCAAAATTTGACGTACGTAGGGAGGTCAAAAAGTAATGCACACCAATTTTTTTCTCGGAAACTTTTCGGGCAAAATGTGTGAAATTTTCACAGATTGTAGCTGAACATCCCCTTGACACTACCTATTTGTCAACATAATCTCCGTCCAAGCGTATTGCCTTACGCCAACGCGAAACTAGGTCATGAATGCCTCGTTTGTACCAAGTTTTGTCCTGCTCGCGTAGCCATTTTTTAACTGCAAGGATCACACCCTCATTATTGTCAAAGTGTGTCCCACGCAGGAATTTTTTGAGTGGTCCAAACAGATGGAAATCTGAGGGAGCCAGATCAGGGCTGTAAGGAGGATGGGGCAGTACAGTCCAACCAAATTTGTTGATTGCTTCCCGTGTTACCAGACTTGTGTGAGGGCGTGCATTGTCATGTTGAAGCAACAAATCTGCAGATGGCTTATTAGGCCGAACTCTGTGGAACCGATTTTTGACTTTTGTCAGTGTATTGATGTAAGCTGTCGAGTTGATTGTCTCACCTCTTGTCATTACATCAACAAGAATCACACCATCAATGTCCCAGAAGACAGTGATCATCACCTTTCCGGCTGATGGAGATGTTTTGAATTTTTTTCTTTTTGGTGACTGCGGATGATGCCATTCCATTGACTGCATTTTTGTTTCAGGCTCATAATAATGTGCCCACGTTTCGTCACCGGTAACAATTTTTGACAAAAACATTTCTCCTTCAACACCGAAACGCTCCAACAATTCAGAACAGAATGTTTTCCTTTGAACTCTGTGATCATTTGTTAGGCACCGAGGAACCCATCGAGCGCAAATCTTTGAATATCCGAGAGTTTTAAAAATTGCGATTGCACTTCCCTTGCTGACTGTAAGCTGCAATGCCAATTGCTTACTAGTGATACGCCTATCCTTACGAATAATGGCATCAGCCCGGTTTAACATGTCTGTGCTGGTAGCCGAGGCAACACGTCCAGAACGCGGTAAATCATGCAGCTCCACTCGTACACTTTCTGCAGCTTTAATTCTCTGAACCCAGCGACTAACTGTGCTCCTATCGACTGCAGAACATTTGTACACTGCACACAGTCGTTTATGAATGTTTGCCACAGTTTCTTTTTCCGCAACCAGAAATTCTATGACAATTCGCTGTTTGTAACGGACATTGTTGACAAGCTCCATTTTAACGGTTCATAGATTGCGTAATATTTATCCGAATGCTGTGCAATTTGGTGCACATAATTGGAACATGTCATATTCCAAGAGTGCAAAATTTCATATTCCTATCTTTATTATTAGCCGAGAAAAAAAATGGTGTGCATTACTTTTTGACCTCCCTTTAGTAGATTAACATAGCGGAAATTCACTATTAGGGTTTTTTAAAAAAATACCACGGTCGTTGCTAAGGAGCTCATGAACGTTGAGACTTTTCTGTCAAATAAATCAAGAAAGGGGAGTGTTTCGTGACATTAAAAATGGTCACATATACAAGAGCACACACACACACAAAACTATTACAGTCAACAAAATATAAGTTGTCATTGTTTTCTATTGAATTTCCTTTCAAGTATGTAAATTAATACTATTTTCGTGTTAGTTCCTGAACAGAGGCAGCCATTTAAACTCAGTAACAAAGTATATATACCCCATCCAGCCTATACTATTACTGAATATGTGTCATTATGCCGTTATAATTGCAAATACTACAATTAGTGAGCCATCGCATGCATCCTATATCAGGTGTTTTTAGCATGGTTCATACCAGCTCTAGTGTTTACGCCGTTTAACAGGTTTCTGGAGGCCGCGCGAGGTGTTGGACTCTGTACATAAAAGCGGTGAGAATTTGTTACTTCATATCTGTAGTTTATACACGGCTGTAACATGATCAGCTCTATGGAATGTGACATTCGATGTCTAGCTCTCTCGAACAACGACAGGCGCCGTGCCCAATCTGTGAACGTCGCAGAATCCTTGGCATTTAGAAATGGAGATAAGTAAGCCAAAATGGCTGCAGCCCGGGCAAAAATAGTAGGAGAAATCTACAGAAAAATCCAAACAATGTAAAATCTCGGGATGATTAAAAGTGGGAGTACTCACAAAGTCGGAGACATCTGCCTGTATGGCGAGGAGCACTTGAAAACACGTCCGCTAGTCATAAAAGGGATGGGTTGTGTTGGGGGGGGGGGGGTGATTTTCAAGCAAAATTCAGTCGCGTAGGATTTAGCGAGAAGTTAAACTGGCGTACGCAAACAATTAAAATAAACAAAGGCTTCCCAAATACATAGCTTTTTTAAAAATTTCCACTCAGATTTGATGATCAAGGAAAGTAGCAAGGTTGTCCAGAACAGACAACATTAGAATCCATCCTGAACTACTAGTTTAATTTAGTTCAGATAAATCAACATGTACATCGGACAAATCCATAAATGTTCAGAGCTCATTCAATCTATATCCCTCAGTGTGTTGCAATTAACGACGAATGGTCTTGAGTAATAAACAGAAGCATATAACAAAATGGTTCGCCCAACAGGAGATTTTGCTTTAGGACTCCACACCAAACAAAGCATAGCCTGCATACAAGAGGGTCACGCAGCTCGGGGCAGACACGCAGATGGGGGGACATCTGATAAATCATGGTTGAGGTTTCAAGACGAGCAAAGACCGAGAACTTTGTATCTGGTTTGAAACACGAAAATGTGTAAAAAGGCAGTGAAGAAGAAGGGGAAGAAAAAAGAAAACAGGGATGAAAAATATTGATGGAGTAGAAGAAGTAGAAGAAAAAGATGCAGAAGCAGAAGAAAAAAGAAAAAGTAGCAGTGTGTGCCTTTGCTTTCCTACATACATCACAACTATATTAAATACAATACTCGGTTAATGAAAAAGAAATCTATGTTTAAGTAGAAGTATATGCTACAAAAACTGTTGTTGTTCATACACCAGTGTCCGTAGTGCTACCGTCGGTTACTGTAAGAGTATGTTCATAGAAGTCCGATGAGGCTAACACATGGTTGCTGCACTTAACACAGGGATGTGTTGTGTGTCTTCCTGACGAGGAGGGTGATGTGTACAAATGACGGACTTGCAAACTGATCTCCACATGAACAAATGGGCGAACACAAATCTTTCCTTCCACGGACCATTCAACTGTTCCTAACAGCCTCTTAGGCACTGCTCACATGAGAGCTGGCTTTTATACACGCTGCAGTTAACCGTTAATCTATGAAATCAATAAGGTCTTGATTTTGTGCATGCTTTTTAACCAGAGTTGTCGTACTACTACTTATCTACATCCCTTAAACAAATAATCTTCTACGGGAAGAAAATCCCAAGTTATTTACAAACACAAACTATAATTGTATCATTTGAATTCCTCGTGTTTTTTTATTCTTGGAGTAAGCTAATTTGAAGTGTGGAAATCTATTTTATATCACTGAATTCAATCAAGCGTTGTTTTCTACTATTGAAAAAAATGTGTGCTTCATGACGACTAGAGAAACAAGAGTCGCGTAAACTAATGTAAATTATGGCTTCTACTTATTTCAGCGCTTCACTGAACAATCAATAATCCTTATATGTACTTTCAAGTAAACGTGGTGTACAAACTTTCTAGTTGGTTTTTTCAAGAATTAATGAAGTTCGATTGCCGGTAGGGTCGATGGGTATTTTTTTTTAAACCTGAGATGGGATAAAAAGGAAGAAAAAGAGGCCTAATCAAAAACGAAACGACTACACCAAACATGCGATTTCCATTCTCTGTTGCATTACTCAGTTTACACAACACACGTTATGTGTGTGAAATACGAGGAATAATAATTCAAATAAATATTTTTTTAGAAGATGAAACTCACCACAGCCGCTGTTTCGAAAATGAAATCACTGCGAACTGTTAGTGAAAATAGCACAGTAACGTTGGATGAAGCATGAAACAAAAGTACATTATTCAGCAATTTGAAGTACGAGCATTAACAGACATAATCAACCCCCTGTGCAGCGGAGGTCTAACGAAAACAATACACAATAATTAAGAATAATGAGTTATAAATAATATAGTAACTAGCTGAAACATTAACTAAATAGATTTTGTTTAAAGGTTCATCATCATCATGAAGTACCGAGCCTGCTAGCATAGGTGATCATGTCTCTCCACAACTTTCGATCTCGGCAACTATTTATCATTTTTGTTGTTGACCTTCTGCCAAGCCATTCTCTTAAGCTGTCTGTTATTTTTTCTCTTTGCTTCCTTCTATCTCTTCGTCCCTCAATTTTTCCAGTTGTTACAATATATTCCAGTTGTTCTCTTCTCATTACATGGCCAAAAAATGATGATTGTTTCTTCCTAATATTAGAAATTAGCTCTCTTTTTGCTTTGACCTCTCTCAGAACATCTTCATTACTCTTCTTAGCTGTCCATGGTACTCTCAACATTCTTCTGTAAAACCACATTTCTACAGACTCCAGTGATTTTCTTGTCTGTTGTCCTATTGTCCATGATTTGCATCCATATGTTCAGACTGGATCTACGTAACATTTAAGAACTCTTTTCCTAGTTTCTACTATCAAAAATGGATTACATAGTATATTGCTAATTTTTTGGAAAGCTGCTTTTGCCTGAGTCATTCTGCATCTCCCCTCTTTTTTTACATCTTCCGTCTGAGGTTAACACAGTTCTAAAAATATTTAAATTCATTTACCTGTTTTAATATTGTTCCACTTGTCTTTATTTTGCACTGAGGTGATGTCTTTTACTTTGTTGTTAACATTACTTCTGTCTTTTTGCTATTAAGGTTGAGTCCTTTATTTTTGTTTTCTTTACTATAATGTCTAACATTTCTTGTAACTCATTTTCACTCTTAGCTATTAAGACTGTATCATCAACATACCTTAGATTATTTATATTATGACCTCCAATTGTTATTCCAGGCATGCCCCCTATGGATCTAAAATAATCTCACTATAAATATTAAACAAATCTGGTGACAGCACACAGCCTTATCTAACACCCTGTTTTATTTGTTGAAACATTCCCAATTGGTTTCCAGTTCTTATGGCCGCTGTTTGTTGCCAATACATGTTCTTTATTATTCTTAGATCTTTGCTGTCTACGTTTATGCTTTCTAAAATGTTGATTATTTCTTGGTGCTTTACTTTGTCAAATGCCTTGGTGTAATCTATGAAACATAGGTATAGATCTGTTTTCACCTCTATGGCTCTTTCTACTAAAGATGTTATGATATCAATGGCATTGCTTGTTCCTTTATCTCTAACAAAACCACACTGTTCATCGCAAATTTCTGAACTGATTTTGTTTCGCACTCTTCGCATGATGATTCTTAGTAATATCGTAGTCATATGACTCATAAAGCTTATTGTTCGATGATCATCGCATTCAATCGCACCCGATTTCTTTGGTAGGGCTATGAATATTGATTTGAGCATGCTGTCTGGTATATATCCGCTGTTGTAGATATCATTCAATATTTTTGTTATTATTTCTATTCCAAAATCACCCATGGCTTCAATCTCTTCTTTAGTTATATTATCTGGTCCAGGAGATTTACCTGCTTTCATATTGTTTAAAGGTTACTCGAAAAAAACCATAGTTTAGTTATTTATTAAAACTAAACCATGAAAATGAACTTAAGCCAAGCTCACGTTTATGAGAATACATTCATATTATGAAACTGGGCAAACTCACGTTTATGAGCATACATTTATATTATGAAACTGGGCAAACTCACGTTTATGAGAATACATTTATATTATGAAACTGGGCAAACTCACGTTTATGAGAATACATTTATATTATGAAACTGGGCAAACTCATTAATCGCTACATGACTAAGATTTCGTTTTTTTTCTCTTCACCGATTTATCTCACTTATCTCAGTTTTCGATTTATCTCAGTACCGGGAGTTTTCTAACGGAATGGAGACTAAATGTCACACGTCCAGTGCAGCTGCCATGTGATGTAACTCTTTGCATACCACGGATTAGTTTGTCACATAATAATGAGATTGATTAAATTAAATACAAAGTAAACAGTACTTAGCATCATTATATATGGGAATTTTGTTGTCGGGGCCAATATTATTTTATGACAGTCGGCACAAATATACACGTTGTGGTCAGCAGCACACCAACTCACCTTGTTTTCTCATAGTGAATCCAGAAAACTAAAAGAAAACTGCATTGAAATTAAAAATGGAACTCCAGCAACTTTGTTGAGACGAGGAGAGCACACACGAATGTGCCTTCAGACTGGCTTGCAATCTTCATTGTTCAATAGGTCGATTCCAGCAGGGTATACTGTTAACAGTCTATTTCAATACAGGGAGGCTATTTAAGGTGAAGAGTGACGCTGCCTCGATAACGGTTGATAGATTGACATAATAGACCTAGCTAGAGTTGCAGTATATCAGGCATGGATAAGCTGCCACTTTCTCAGCAAAAGTAATTCAACAGTTTAAGGTTTATCTGTCGGGCCAATTCTCTTAATGTAATAACCTTAGTCAGTTTGATATATTGTGTTCTGACATTTTAATGATTTAACTGTACAGTCATCCCTCGCTACTTCGCGGTTCATTTATCGCGGCATCAGTACATCGCGGATTGTTCAAAAATTCAAAGTTGAGAATTATTATAAAAAAAAACAACAACATTAATTTATGTATGTTATTTATACTATTAATTACTATTTTATTTACATGTTTGAAACTATTCTTTAATGATCTAATGATAACATATGCACTAATATGTTTCATATACACTTATTGATATTACACATACACAAAAAATGTACGTATGTTAAAAATGAGAGGGTGACACTACTTCGCGGTTTTTCACTTATCGCGGCCGGTTCTGGTCCCTATTAACAGCGATAACTGAGGGATTACTGTATATGTTTTTTTAAACACATTTAGTTATCTGTCAGTTTAATAGTTTTGTTTTAGTTTTATCTGTCAGTTTAATAGTTTTGTTTTAGTTGTATCTGTCAGTTTAATAGTTTTGTTTTAGTTTTATCTGTCAGTTTAATAGTTTTGTTTTAGTTTTATCTGTTAGTTTAATAGTTTTGTTTTAGTTTTATCTGCCAGTTTAATAGTTTTGTTTTAGTTTTATCTGTTAGTTTAATAGTTTTGTTTTAGTTTTATCTGCTAGTTTAATAGTTTTGTTTTAGTTTTATCTGTCAGTTTAATAGTTTTGTTTTAGTTTTATCTGTCAGTTTAATAGTTTAGTTTTAGTTTTATCTGTTAGTTTAATAGTTTTGTTTTAGTTTTATCTGTCAGTGTAATAGTTTTGTTTTGGTTTTATCTGTCAGTTTAATAGTTTTGTTTTAGCTTTATCTGGCAGTTTAATAGTTTTGTTTTAGTTTTATGTGTCAGTTTAATAGTTTTGTTTTAGTTTTATGTGTCAGTTTAATAGTTTTGTTTTAGTTTTATCTGGCAGTTTAATAGTTTTGTTTTAGTTTTATCTGTCAGTTTAGAAGTTTTATTTTAGTTTTATCTGTCAGTTTTATAGTTTTGTTTTAGTTTTATGTGTCAGTTTAATAGTTTTGTTTTGGTTTTATCTGTCAGTTTAATAGTTTTGTTTTAGTTTTATCTGTCAGTTTAATAGTTTTGTTTTAGTTTTAACTGTCAGTTTAATAGTTTTGTTTTAGTTTTATGTGTCAGTTTAATAGTTTTGTTTTAGTTTTATCTGTCAGTTTAATAGTTTTGTTTTAGTTTTATCTGTCAGTTTAATAGTTTTGTTTTAGTTGTATGTGTCAGTTTAATAGTTTTGTTTTAGTTTTATCTGTCAGTTTAATAGTTTTGTTTTAGTTTTATGTGTCAGTTTAATAGTTTTGTTTTAGTTTTATCTGTCAGTTTAATAGTTTTGTTTTAGTTTTATGTGTCAGTTTAATAGTTTTGTTTTAGTTTTATCTGTCAGTTTAATAGTTTTGTTTTAGTTTTATGTGTCAGTTTAGTAATTCTGTTTTAGTTTTATCTGTCAGTTTAATAGTTTTGTTTTAGTTTTATGTGTCAGTTTAGTAGTTCTGTTTTAGTTTTATCTGTCAGTTTAATAGTTTTGTTTTAGTTTTATGTGTCAGTTTAGTAGTTCTGTTTTAGTTTTATCTGTCAGTTTAATAGTTTTGTTTTAGTTTTATGTGTCAGTTTAGTAGTTTTGTTTTAGTTTTTTCTGTCAGTTTAATAGTTTAATTTCTATCTATTAGTGTAAAAGTTTTAGTTCTGTTAGTTAGTTTAATCATTTTAGCGCTGTCAGTTTAATAGTTTTAGGTCTGTCAGTTTAGTAGTTATCGTTCTATCTGTTAGTTTACTGTTTTAAGTTTTATCTGTCAGTTTAATAGTTTTAGTTCTGTCTGTTAGTTTACTAGTTTAAGTTTTATCTGTTAAACAGTTTAAGTTCTGTCAGTTTAACAGTTTTAATTCTATTTGTTAGTTTAAGTTCTGTCAGTTTAATAGTTTTAGTTCTGTCTGTCAGTTTAATACTTTTAGTTCTGTGTGTCAGTTTAATAGTTTTAGTTCTGTCTGTCAGTTTAATAGTTTTAGTTCCTTCTATCAGTTTAATAGTTTTAGTTCTGTCTGTCAGTTTAGTAGTTTTAGTTCTGTCTGTCAGTTTAATAGTTTTAGTTCCTTCTATCAGTTTAATAGTTTTAGTTCTGTCTGTCAGTTTAATAGTTTTAGTTCTGTCTGTCAGTTTAGTAGTTTTAGTTCTGTCTGTCAGTTTAAAAGTTTTAGTTCTGTCTGTCAGTTTAATATTTTTAGTTCTGTCTGTCAGTTTAATAGTTTAAGTTCTGCCTGTCAGTTTAATAAAACTAAGTATTATCCCATTACTGCTATTTCCTCAATAATGTCATTATGCCCTCACTGGCTGAGGTTGTATCAATATTTTCGCTGTAAGAATAGTTAGATGAATAGTCTGTGCCCTGAGGTATGTTCTAGACCTGTCCAAAACTAACATTTTTCTGCATATGTGCTGTAGATATTTTTAGTTTGCGCAACTGTAACAGTCATTGCACATGAGAAGAAAATAAAAAGGAAGATGGATTAAGAGAAAGTAATAACGGAGAAAAGAAGGAAACAAAGAGTGAGATAATAAAGAGAACGAAAGGGGGAGCTCGTGTGATAGACAGAAGTTGAAGAAAGTTATAAAGATAGTAAAAGATATAGAAACGTAAATGAGTGATGAAAACTGTGATAGTGATATACAGCGAGAGGGAGAGAGAGAGAGAGAGAGAGAGAGAGAGAGAGAGAGAGCGATAAAATGAAAAATAGATATTGAGAAATATTGTACAATGTAGAGAAAGAATGAAAAAAAAAACAGAAAGAAAGATTTCGGTCCCCCGGTGTAGAACGCTGTTTTGTCGTAAAATCTTACATAGAAACACTGTAAACATTGATTGTGTACTAACCTGGAAACACATTCAGCAACACTCCAAAATTAGTAAAGTAAATTATAAGTGCAATAATCCAGTAACATGAAACAGTTAAGATCAGCTACATTTCTTTTACCGAAGTCTTACTGATTCCCTGTGAAGTAGTCACTTCTGGCAGTTGTTGAATCACAAGAACACTATTAAGTGAGGAATAGTAGTAGATTATTTGACGAGATACATGACAGCAGACTGGACTACTCGTTAGATCTCAAAAACTGTTGTATTACGAACAGGTAAGTAAATCACCCAGCAAATCGTAGAGGTAACAACAGATAACACATACACCGGAATCCACCTCTGTAGTGTGAGCGAAAACAACACTAAGTGATGATAAAAAACCCCCAATATGAGGCACAATTAGCACCACCAATTAAATTCCTCACAGAAATTATGTATAACCTGATTTTTATTCCGTTATGTACATGTCAAACTGATTCCTTCTTTTTCAATACAGATTTATCAGATTGCTCCAGCATTTAAATTCACCGATGGATTCAGTGCCGGGTATGGCACATGCCAACACCTTTATTTTCAAATTGTTCAACTTTATTCTGAGCTTTCTACTCTTCAAATTGTTTCCATCACCCCTCCTTCTCTTGTACCAGTTCACCGAGCTTGCTACTCTACGGAAGCTCGGCCGACACCTGCGACCGGCAAGACTGCCCGTAGTACCCGCTCGAAGGAGCCGGCCTGACTTGCCTACTGTAGTTGGAGGGTTTCTCTCACTTCCTCAATCAGTTCCTTCTATATTCAAGAGTGGCCAGTATTACCTTCGGCTATGCTCGTGTTCGGCGTAAAAAAAACAATAAACATTAAAGTATGAATTTGATTGAAAGTATACTTGAATCACGTGTCCTGCTGCTTATTTATGAAACTAATAAATTGGCATATGCTATATATTATTTTTAATTTGTTAAAATGAAAAAAGATGATAAAATACCTTTCCATTATTTGATAAAAAAAATACGTTTTGTGCCAGCATTTGCAGAACAAGTAGATTATTACACTTCATCTGTTTAGTACATTTACCTCGGCATTGATAAAGAAAGGCAGCACCAAAATTCTCATTCTCCAGAGAATAGCTTTTCAAAGAATTGTATCATCATCATCATCATGTGCCATACCGGTTGGCGTAGGCAATCATGTTTTTCCACAATCGTCTACCTACAGTGTATCGTATCAGTTCTGTTGTTGACTGTTTGCCATGTCATACCACCAAACTATCTAATATTTTCTCTCTTTGTCGTCCGCGATCTCTCTTTCCTTGTATTTTGCCAGTTGTAACCAAGTATTCCAACTTTCCTCTTCTCATGATGTGCCCGAAAAATGTTGATTGTTTCTTTCTGATGTTTTTTAGGAGCTCCCTTTTTGTGCTGGCCTCTTTGAGAATTTCCTCATTGGTCTTTTTATCTGTCCGGGGAACTTTCAACATTCTTCTGAGAAATCTCATCTCTCTGGCCTCTAGCCGTCTTTTCGTGTGTTTGTCTACTGTCCATGATTCGCTTCCATTCAGAATTGGTTCTATATAGCACCGATGAACTGTCTTTCTCACTTCTATTGACATAGATTTGTTGCATAATATAGTCTTCATTTTCTGAGATGTTATTTTGGCCTGAGCTTTTCTACTTTTTTATTTCTGTGGTGCATCTTGCGTCTGATATTATTATTGTGCCCAAGTATTTCAAACGTTGCACTTGTTTCAAATGGGAGCCGCAATAGCTCAGTGGTTAGTGAACTGGACTACAAAGGACAAGAGGTAGGGTTCGATCCCAACCGACGGCTTCCGTTTCACCCAACCTTTAATGGGTACTGGATTTTTTTCTGGAAAAATAAAAGCCGACCACATTATCCCAAAAATCATGTGCCGAAGGTCTGTACAATTTATGGTCACTAACACCATATTCCCTATACGCCACTTGGCGTGACGGGGGTACTTTTTTTTACTTGTATCAAATAATATTAATACCAAAGAACAGCTCAAAATGTGCAGTGAAGGGAAAAACATTTAATAATACAGAGGCAAAATAGAGCTGGCTAGTCTACTTAAAATGTGAACGAATTAAACGAGGTAGAGGCAAAAAAAAAAAGACTAAAATGGACTCGCATTAAGAGATCTGAGAATCTATGACAGCGTGATAGGCATACAAGGCGATGTAATCCTGGATGAAGCGTGGAAATATAAACAGTTTCAGGCAACAGTTTTACTAAACGAAGAGAATACACAATTATAAGCGTTTCAGCTAAATACCAAACGTTTGCTACTTTGTACTGTTTTGAGTTTGGTAAAGCTGCTACATACAATTGTATTTTACCCTGATCCTTAGAGTTAAAGTGAAGCAGCGTACCATGGCAGCCAACCTTCAATTTGGTGACAGCACAAGATGATGATGGTTCCAGAATTCAGAGCTGCAAAAATTGTTGTTGATAACACCGGATGGAAGGCGAAAGGGAGACAAATCAAAGTCTATAGATCGAGAACATTGGAGACAGATGCGCAATGTGGCTCACGTCAGTGACACTCATGCAAAAGTTTTCATAAACCGAGGAAGCTCGAAACATTACGTTTTGTCGCAGGATTCCACGTGGCCTGTTGACCACTAACATAATGGACATCTTCGGCTGAAATGAGAGGTAAAGATCATTGCACAACAAGGAGATCTGATATGCTGAAATGGAGGTGGAAACAGCTATTTACAGCAGGTTTTTAGAAATTTTTTTGCGTTCCACTCTCAGCTATACTATGTTTAATGCAGTTCTTGTGTTAAAATCCCAGCAATGCACTGCAGAAAGTAGTTACTGTCATTTCTGAGCCATGCTCTGAAGAAAGTACTTCTTCTGTTCACAGCTCAGTCATGCACTGCAGAAAGTAGTTCTTGCATTCTAGTTTTACCTCTGCACGTCAGAAACATGCTCTAGTGGTGAACTCACCAACATAGAAATTATTTCACAATTTCAGCTTTCAGTCATGCTCCGTAAAAAGTTGTTCTTGTATTTAACTCTTCGCCATGCTTTACAGACAGCAGTTAATGTTTTCACATTTTGGCCATGCTCTGTGAAATGTAATTCTCATGTTGAACACTCAAACATGCTCTGGAAAAGATTGTCTTTGTGTTGAACTCTCAACTATGTTCTCTTGAAAGTAGTTCTTCCTTTCAGCTCTAAATTGTCTCAAATATGTTCTATTAAAAGACATTCTTATATTCAACTCTCAGCTATCTCAACTATGTTCTCTAGAAAGTAGTTCTTGCTTTCAGCTCTCAGCTGTCTCAACTATGTTCTATTAAAAGACATTCTTATATTCAACTCTCAGCTATCTCAACTATGTTCTCTAGAAAGTAGTTCTTGCTTTTGGCTCTCAGCTCCATGCAACCGAGCGATCCAAAGGTCTAGAAATCAACGTCACTAAGAAAGGCCTGAGTCTGAATAGTAAAAAAACAGAAGTAATGGTTATATCGAAGAAACAATCATCACCATCACGCAGCATAAAAATAAACAAGACAGATCTGAAACAAGTACAACGTTTCAAATACTTGGGAACAGTGATAACATCAGATGGAAGATGCAACACAGAAATAAAAAGCAGAATAGCTCAGGCCAAAATAGCATTTCAGAAAATGAAAAATATCTTATGCAACAAATCTATGTCAATAGAAGTGAGAAAGAGAGCTCATCGATGCTATATAGAACCAATTCTGACCTGGAATTCTGGAAGCGAATCATGACAATAGACAAACAATGAAAAGACGATTAGAGGCACAGAGATGGGATTTCTCAGAAGAATGTTGAAAGTTACTTGGACACCTAAAAAGACCAATGAGAAAGTTCTCAAAGAGGCCAACACAAAAAGGGAACTCTTAAAAAACATCAGAAAGAAGCAATCAAATTTTTTTTATGGCACATCACGAGAAGAGGAAAGTTGGAATACTTGGTTACAACTGGCAAAATAAAAGGAAAGAGAGATCGCGGACGACAAAGAGAGAAAATACCGAAAAGCTTGGTGTCATGGCATGGAAAACAGTCAACAACAGAACTCATACGATGCACTGTGGATAGAAGATTGTGGAAAGACATGATCGCCAACGCCAACCGGTACGGCACATGATGATGATGATTTAGACCAAATGAAAAAAATTATGCACATTTCATCTTCTGTCTTCACGTATTTTGATCATGCCAACTTGATGTGACATGATGGGTCAGGGAATATCATCATGACACACGATAAGTTAGTCGAATGGTTAGTTCTCGTAGTTGGCTGTGCGTAAAGATTTGTATCTTGAGTCTGCACCGTCATCATTATCATCAAGTACCAAGCCTGCTGGCGTAGGTGATCATGTCTCTCCACAATTTTCGATCTCGAAAGTTATTTATCATTTCTGTTTTTTGACATTCTGCCAAGTCATTCTCTTAAGCTGTCTGGTATCTTTTCTCTTTGCTTCCCCCTATCTCTTCGTTCCTCAATTTTACCAGTTGTTACTATATATTCCAGCTTTTCTCTTCTCATTACATAGCCAAAAATGTTGATTGTTTCTTCCTAATATTGGAAATTAGCGTTTTTTTTATTGCTTTGGCCTTTTTCAGATCGTTTTCATTACTCTTCTTAGCTGTTGATGGTATTCTCAACATTCTTCTGTAAAACCACATTTCTACAGCCTCCAGTGATTTTCTTGTCTGTTGTCCTATTGTCCATGACTTACATCCATATGTTAAAACTGCTTCTACATAACATTTAAGAACTCTTTTTTTTTGTGTTTCTATTGTCAGAAATGGATTGCATAGCATCTTCCTAATTTTTTGGAAAGCTGCTTTTGCCTGAGCCATTCTGCATCTCACCTTTGTTGTACATCTTCCGTCTGAGGTTAACATTGTTCCAAAATATTTAAATTCAGTTACCTGTTTTAATATTGTTCCACTTGTCTTTTATTTGCACTGAAGTGATGTCTTTTTCTTTGTTGTTACCATTACTTCTGTCTTTTTGCTATTAAGGCCGAGTCCTTTATTTTGCTTTCTTTCACTATGTCTAACATTTCTTGTAACTCATTTTCACTCTTAGCGATTAAGACTGTATCATCAACATACCTTAAATTATTTATATTATGACCTCCGATTGTTATTCCAGACATGCCCCTTATGGATCTTAAAGTAATCTCACTATAAATGTTAAACAAATCTGGTGACAGCACACAACCTTGCATAACACCCTGTTTTATTTGTTGAAACATTCCCAATTAGTTTCCAGTTCTTTTGACCGCTGTTTGTTGCCAGTACATGTTCTTTATTATTCTTAGATCTTTGCTCTCTACGTTTATGTTTTCTAAAATGTTGATTATCTCTTGGTGCTTTACTTTGTCAAATGCTTTGGTATAATCTATGAAACATAAATATATATCTGTTTTCACCTTTATGGCTCTTTCTACTAAAGATCTTATGATGTATACGGCATTACTTGTTCCTTTATCGCTAACAAAACCACACTGTTCATCACTAATTTCTGGACTGATTTTGTTTCGCACTCTTCGCATGAAAGTAAAGCGGTACAGGCGTAATACCGACCACATTACCCCAAAAATCATGTGTAGAAGGTTTGTAAAATTTATTGTCATTAACACCATATTCCTTATACGCCATTTGGCGTGATGGGGGCTCTTTATTTCTTTTTTTTTACTCTTCGCATGATAATTCTTAGTAATATCTTAATCATGTGACTCATAAGGCTTATTGTGCGATAATCATCGCATTCAATGGCACCATATTTCTTTGGTAAGACTTTCATCTTCTTCTGTCTTCACGTATTTTGATAATGCCAACTTGATGTGACATGATGGCTCTGGGAATATCATCATAACACACGATAAGTTAGTCGAATGGTTAGTACTCGTAGTTGGCTGTGCGTAAAGATTTGTATCTTGAGTCTGCACCTTAGCTGACACATTCCATCTTAGGCAGACTGGTTCTTTGTTGGGTTAGGAGTTTTCCTTCTTGTAGGGTGAATGCCAACCAGTCCTATTAAGCCCAGTGCCTTGACACGAGAACCAAACGCTAGAGAACATTGTCAACTCAGGTACCTACCTGTTGACCGTGTTCTCTATCGTTTGGTTCTCGTTGCAAGACGATGTGCCGAGAAGTACTATTTCGATCCTGCTGCGGACTATCTATTGTTCTTTATTTATTTTATTTTGTTTACTATTTGTGATGTTTTCCGAATGTTGTAAACATACCTCTTCCTCTGAAATTATTCTCTGATCCAGCATTTTTGAAGTTTCCCTCTATAATAATTTATTATTATTTGCCTTCTGTTGAGCGCATCCTGCCCGTGGTTTTGGTCTAGGTGTTCTTCTCTTCACCTGATGAAAACCGTTAAGTAGCAGTGGTTTGTTTTCTAGGGCGTACCTTTCACACCGATAGAGTTCTTAACGCGGCTCTTACCAGCTCGGCTTACCCTTATCATTGGCCACATGGTAGGAGAGGCTTTCCGCCGGTCTTTAGTTTGTTAAATCCGCAGTTTCGCCGATATGAGAAACTTCATTTTGTACAAGTAAATGGCAGCCCCATAGATTCTGCCTCGGTTCAGAGCTCTGGCTACATTTGACACCGCAGTTATTTGTGAGTTCCTTCAAGTATTTTCAAAGATGTAGTTTACCATGTAGAACAACTTACAGATAGGGCAATTTGATCTTTCTTGCTGCTATTGATCGTTAGTTTGGGATATTCGTCAATTCTCTATGTTTCAGGTACAAGAAAAGCTATACTGCGTTTCAAAGCAATGAAAGAAGATGTTCATTCTACGTTATAAAAGAGAACCTGATTGGTTAGTATATCATTATTTTGAAGTTCGTTCCAGCTTTTCTGATAACAAATGGGTAACGCCTTTACTGATTATAACACATGTATAATATTTACTTGCAACAAAAAATATTTGCATAATTATCACACTAATAACAAGTTTATGTCATTGTTATAGATAACAAACTGATATTCTTCATCCTATAACGACACACACGCACTCATACAACCGTCTCATTTAACATTCTTCCTGACACAAAAGAAATGTTGGTTTTTCACCATGGTCTGCGTTCCTTCAAAGGTCGCATCTTCACGTCACTAGCGAGAGAATTACGAGACAGACTGACTTTATGAACAAAATATCATGAGTTTCATGGTTCCATTGCGAAAACAAAAACTTTCTTCAGATCGACACTGACACGAAGTTTACCCAGATGCTGGGCCATAACCGTTACTTCCCTTTATGGCTGAATGGGAGAATTATTTTCTTATTCCTACCAGACCTTCACACCCCCCCCCCCCTATTCTCTTATATACCTTAGAATGTAACGATAACGAGAGCACTTTGGGATGAGGATCTCTAACTTTCTCATCCACGTCAAAAATCGGCATTCCTGTTTCAGAATCATTGCATCCAGTTACACATTTTGTTACCTTCCTTGAAACATTGTCGCACTATGTTACTTCCGCCTCCATTAGGTCTAGTGATACCCACAGCTAACTCCTCTACGAATCTAATCACTGGTCTTATTTGAACTTGTTCTTTCAACTTATTCAATTCTCCTCATTGATAGCATGATGGTTTTTGGTCAGGGTTCACCTTAAGTTGGATTTTATTTGTCATCATAATTAGCCTGAAAAAGTTCTAGATTCTGCTCTGATAAGAGTTCACTGGGTCTCTAGACTTTATTACTTCATCCACATGCTCTTCACATGTTATGTGTTCCTATTTCTAGTCTAGACTTTATTACTTCATATACATGCTCTTCACATGATATATGTTCCTATTTCTAGTCTAGACTTTATTACTCATCTACATGCTCTTCACATGTTATGTGTTCCTTTTTCTAGTCTAGACTTTATTACTTCATCTACATGCTCTTCACATGTTATGTGTTCCTATTTCTAGTCTAGACTTTATTACTCATCTACATGCTCTTCACATGTTATGTGTTCCTATTTCTAGTCTAGACTTTACTACTCATCTACATGCTCTTCACATGTTATGTGTTCATATTTCTCGTCTAGACTATTATTTCATCTACCTGCCCTTCCTCTGAGTTTATGAAAGTGTACACGTTTTAAATTGATTACCGTTTTGTTAGCGATGTTTCAGTAAACTAATACTTAAGTAAAGCAATATTTTTAAATATCGCCAGAATGACAATTTTCATGTTTCTGTGACAAATTTTTTGCACATTTAAGATAAAACTTAACTTAATTATCTCAATGACATCAAATTGGTACCATATATATGTTGCATTTCTGTAATAATAAAATAATCAAGACATATAAAATGGCATTGATAAAGAGCTGTGTATAACGTTATTACACATTGAAAAATGTTAACAAACAAGTCTTTTGTGTAGGAGAATACCAGGAAAAGTGCATTGATTGCCTCACAGAAGTGTTGGTTTTCTTTTGCCCATGATATAGAACACAACAGAGTCTATGAGGTCGACGTATTTATTATTGCTCCATAGCAGTTGGAACCTTAATTCCATGTCAGTCTGTCTGGCTCCTGTCATCTATTCTAGGCGTATCGTGTATGCACGACCGACCTTAAGTTGCCGACACACGCATCTTCAGATTACACCCACAAACCCAATGTAAATTTCCGATTCACCACGTGACTGGCCCTTAGTTGTCAGCCTCGTTCTAAAAGCTGGAATTTACAAGCGACACTACCAGTAACCTTCGAGGGAATATGCCCCCGGCTACATGACATCACTGGTTCTCAATATGTTTCTGCGGATCACAATGTTGATTCTGTTGTTTAATTCGTAGTACCCTTTGTTGTGTACACTATGTAGACGGCACTGTTGTAAACAGCGTCAGTGATTTTTGTATATGGTTAACACTGTACAGACAGCACTTTTGTACAAGACGTCAGTAGTATAGTGGTAAAGACAATGGAGACGCAACTGTTGTATAATGCGTCAGTAGTATAGTAGTACACACAATTTAGACGTCACTGTTGTACAACGCGTCAGTAGTATTGTAGTAAACACAATTTAGACAGCACTGTTGTCAACGAGTCAGTAGTATAGTGGTAAGCACAATTTAGACAGCACTGTTGTCAACGAGTCAGTAGTATAGTGGTAAACACAATTTAGACAGCACTGTTGTACAACTCGTCAGTAGTGTAGTGGTAAACACAATTTAGACAGCACTGTTGTACAACTCGTCAGTAGTGTAGTGGTAAACACAATTTAGACAGCACTGTTGTACAACGCGTCAGTAGTATATTGGTAAACACAATTTAGACAGCACTGTTTGTACAACGCGTTAGTGGTATAGGGGTGAACACAATTTAAACAGCACTGTTTGTACAATGCGTTAGTGTTATAGGGGTGAACACAATTTAAACAGCACTGTTTGTACAACGCGTTAGTGGTATAGGGGTGAACACAATTTAGACAGCACTGTTTGTACAACGCGTTAGTAGTATAGTTTCTTCTTTTTCTACCTTTTTTAGCTCCCAGTGGAGCATAGGTCTTCAACAAACACTTTCCAAGTCATTCTGTTTTTTTGCCATTATTTTAAGATCATTCCATGTCTTCCCCATCATCTTCATATCTGCTTCTATCTGTCTTCTCCAAAAAATCCTTGGTCTTCCTCTTTGTCTTTTCCCCTGGGGATTCCAAAAAAGGGCCTGTTGTGCAATACTCTCAGTTGGCTTCCGTAGCGTGTGTCCTATCCAGTGCCATCGTCTTCGCTGTATCTCTTTATCACTGGTATTTGACTGGTACATTTCCATAATTCTATGTTAATGATTTTGTCCTGCCATTTCCATCCTTTTATTCTGCGTAAGCATCCATTAATGAAAGTCTGTATCTTCGTAATTGTCAATTTTGTTGTTCTCCGTGTTTCAAAGCCATATAATATGACTGACTTAACATTTGAGTTGAAAATTTTTATTTTTGTATTTAGCCTAATTTCTTTGGATTTCCATATGTTTTCCAGTGCAATAAAAGCTCCTCTTCCTTTTGATATCCTTATTTTGGTATCATTTTCTGTTCCTTCCTCGAAAGTGGGTAGTGAAAATAGTTAAATATCTAGAGGCGTAGTTGAGACGTTATCATCAGCTACCTACCTTTTGTATAGAAATACGAAAAAGCATTTCTTGTTTGATTGTAGGAAAATATAGAATTATTTAAGACTTTGGAACCTACATTTTTCCCACCCTTGGCCTTTTGTGTGTCGAGGGCGTCTAAAACATATCTTTATCTAATTTGTTGTGTTGCTTACTTAACCCTTTCCAACTGATTTTATCATAATCAACACTACAATTATACGTCTTACTACATAAGCTAACAAGGGTTGTCCTTTCGTACTCTAATTTAAAAGGACCAGCGTTCATTTGGTATATGCTTTAACACCCTTACATCTTATACAGTGTGTCTTGCTAACATGTTCATCTCAAAACTTGGCAGGAAACCAGTCTTTATATTCTCTATTAAACTCATCCTGCAGACCTGACTTAACTATGTCCTCTGACTTAGGTGCGCTTAAAGTCAAGTATAAACTATCGGTATCTGTTTCACATAACTGAAAGCCGGACCTATCTACAAACTTTTCTAACAACTCGAAATAAAAATCTAACATGCTAACATGATTGGCCTTATTAGTTAGAGTCTTCCAGTATGCCGAATTTCAAGGACCTTCATCATATCGCTGACTATAAAATTATTTCCATGTAAATCCCCAACCCTCCTAGCGTCAGAAACCATTTCTCCGAAAAGTTTAAAACAACTAAGCTGTTGTTCCATAACTTGATATTTTTTTTTATACTGCTAGCTCATGATCTAAATAGCACTTTAATAGCGCTGTTGCCAAAACAATTTTTCCCTGACATAACTACCGATTTGGGTGCGACGAGAGATCGACAACAAATTATGTTTGAGGGCATATCATTATCAAGTACCGGGCCTGCTGGGGTAGGTGAGCATTTATCTCCACAACTTTCGATCTCGACAGTTATTTATCATTACTGTTGTTAACCTTCTGCCAAGCCATTCTCTTAAGCTGTCTGGTATATATTTTTTCTCATTGCTTCCTTCAATCTCTTGGTCCCTCAATTTTCCCAGTTGTTACAATATATTCCAGTTGTTCCCTTCTGATTACATGGCCAAAAAATGATGATTGTTTCATCCTAATATTGGAAATTAGCTCTCTTTTTGCTTTGGCCTCTTTCAGAACGTTTTGATTACTATTCTTTGCTGTCCATGGTATTCTCAACATTCTTAGGTAAAATAACATTTACACAGACAATAGTGATTTCTTGTCTGTTGTCCTATTGTCCATGATTCACATCCATATGTTAAAACTGGCTCTACATAACATTTACGAACTATTTTCCTTGTTTCTATTGTCAAAAATGGATTGCATAGTATCTTCCTCATTTTTTGGAAAGCTGCTTTTGCCTGAGCAATTCTGCATCTCACATCATTAGTACATCTTCCGTCTGAGGTTAACAAAGTTCCCAAATATTTATATTCATTTACCTGTTTTAATATTTTTCCACTTGTCTTTATTTTGCAGTGGTGATGTCTTTTTCTTTGTTGTTATTACTACTGTCTTTTTGCTATTAAGGCTAAGTCCTTTATTTTTGCTTTCTTTCACTATAATTTCTAACATTTCTTGTAACTCATTTTCACTCTTAGTGATTAAGACAGTATCATCAGCATACCTTAGATTATTTATATTATGACCTCCAATTTTTATTCAAAATATGACCCTTATGGATCTTAAAATAATCTCACTATACATATTAAACTAACCTGGTGACAGCACACAACCTTGCCTAACACCCTGTTTTATTTGTTGAAACATTCCCAATTGGTTACAGTTCTTATGGCCGCTATTTGGTGCCAATACATTTTCTTTATTATTCTTAGATCTTTGCTGTCTACGTTTATGCTTTCTGAAATTGTGATTATTTTTTGTGCTTTACTTTGTCAAATGCTTTGGTACAATGTATGAAAAATAATTATAGATCTGTTTTAAACTCTATGGCTCTTTCTACTAAAGATCTTTTGATGAATATGTCTTTGCTCGTTCCTTTACCTCTAACAAAATCAAACTATTCATCACTAATTTCTTGACTGATTTTGTTTCGCACTCTTCACATGATGATTCTTAGTAATATGACCATGGTAGAGACAGCGATGGAAATTGTAGGCTATTCTATTCATTTTATCCCAGCCATCTACGGGAATATTCCATTCACCTAACAGAAACTAGTTAAAATGAGTTTTCAACTCCACTCCTTTTTGATTATCGAACCAAGTTAAACACTCTCTACTTTGTTGAACATAATAGTTATCTTTTTTACCCTAACCCCTGTCTCCATTCTTCTAATAATTGAGTAATCTGTTGGCATTGGGTTAATCAGGGCCCAAAATACAACGCGTTGGCGTCGTAACCTTGGATGTATTAGACCAGCTTTCGTCCCCTAATAAACGTTTTGACTACCTCGTGATACCTGTGAAATATTATTCTGTAACACCACTACGATATTCTCGTAAATTGTTGTGTGTAGATTCGCCGTTTCCTCGAACATAAACTAAACATTACACTCGTGTCAACGGTCTTAAAAAGATACTTTAAGCAGCACCCGGTACCGAAATGGCGTGTTAAAAACAGTCCACTCCCTGCTTCCCATAAAAGCGAACCTGCTGCTCTAATGCTTCTAAGAAGGGGACTACATCTTTATTATTATACCAAATTAGAAAGTCCCTAAAAACTAGCAATGTTATTATTCTTCCAGGCCATTTTGCAATACTTATAAGCCTCTTTGGAAATGTTGGAATTCTTTAATGACGAATAAAATGCTTCTTTTGTGGGTAATTCCGTCTCGTTTAAATTTTGTTGATCGTCAATATAATCATAACAAAAGTAACACTTTGTCTCGCTAATGTTCTAAGCTGCAAGATATTTACTATAGCTAAACCATGGGGCTAGATAGTTTACTATATCTAAGAATTTTAGATTCTGCGTTGCAATACACATACAATTATTGTTTCTATTAACTGTAAATTTGAAGGGTTTTGCTACTTTGTGCTCTCCTTCCATTTTATCCACTTCTTCGTTGACCTCGGCTTCTGCATCCATACTATCTCCTTCTTCGCTCACTTGCGCTGTGGCGGCCATGAAGTGTTTTATTAAATAGGGCTTAACGACGTTAACGTCATATTTCCCCGAATTAAAACCTATCACTGGAAGCCATTTTAAATACTCATTAAACCTTGCTATTAGCTTGTTTTTGTTCAGATCATGAAATTGAGTAAAAATACTATCAAACCGACCTCGCATTAACGAGTAGTCCTTATCACCTATACTAGCGAGATAATCAGCATCTGGCTAACTAATATCTGCGGGTCACCATTGGTTATGAAGCATTTTGGTGCCTCCCACCCTGGGACATTTCACGTTATAGAACAGGAGAAGAACCTGTGTTTAGCTACAAAGCTAGTCGAGTGCGTCTCTTTGGGGAACATTCCTACTATTGAAATAATATTCATAACCGAATGTTGCCTTGATGGATTAAAGAAAAGACTCTGTGTACTTATCCCTTCAGCACATGATTGCATATCATACACTGTCAGGTGAAGAGTATATCCCACCCGTGGATGTTTCTACAGTCATATTGCCATTACAAGTTTTTTTCGTGCCTATCCATACACCCAAACATTTCCCACAATTTTCCACATTTTCCACAAGAAAAGCTTTTACTCGCGCTAGAAAGATCGTTTATATAAAAGAAGTGGTTTTTGTAAAGCAAAAGACGGAGAGTTTATGTATAACAACTGGTGCTTCTCATAACGATACGCAAGACTTGTTCAGAATCAAATTCAAAAATATCTATATTTGCTGAAAAACAATTTTCTAAGAAGGGTATTTCGACCAGAGTTACACCGGGAAAGTTACCTAACATTAGAGACAGGTTAAGCTGTTTGAAAAGTAGCCTCGAAGCCTTCCTAACATTATTAATTGGAATTCCTCTGGATAGCTAGACAACGGAAGAAACATAGATTATCATCTTAGACTTTCGAATGGGAATCGGTTTGAATGGTATTAATATCATGGTTAGATGCAATGTAGGGTGGGATATTTAGCAGACACCCTGTAGGATAATATTGAAATTTATAAAAATATATAAACACTCGTACTGACTAACTAATAGTTGGCGATAAAGAACCAAATATATTAATTAAAGAAATAGAAGAATCATTGCGACTCTCACCAAGAAACAATGCCTCCGGAACCGATAACATCCCAGTAGAAATGCTGGCAGCAGCGGGAGAGGCACGATGTAAATGACTACACAGAATATTCAACGCTGCGTGGATACAACAGCAAGTCCCAGACGATTGGAAACAGTCCATTATATTACCAATATCGAAAAATAAGGGCAGCAGAAGAGACTGCAACCAATATAGAGGAATATCGCTAATAAGCCACACAGGGAAGTCATATGCCAAGATTTTTTTTAAAAGATTGAGACCAATTATAGACACTAAGCGAGTCTCAGATGGGCTTCAGGAGGAACAGAGGTTGCACAGATGCCCTATGTATCATAAAACAGTAAGCGGAGAAAACAACAGAGCATAATAAAACACTATATTCAAGTTTTATTGACCAAAAAAGGTATTCGATAGGGTGGACAGGGAGCAACTGTTGTCCGAATTGTCCTTTTTACGGAGTGAGTCACCACCTAGTAGAATTATGCAAGAGCCTCTATGAAAGTAGTCGCACTGCAGTCAGATCTTCAGCAGGCTGCTCTTAACATTTCACCATTAACTCCGGAGTAAGACAAGGCTGCGTGTTTTTCCCTTTCTTTTCATCACATATATGGACAATATATGCAAATTAGCAAGCTCAAGAAAAGGAAGTATATCAACAAAGATAATAGCAAGCGATAACACAAAAGAGAACGAAATATACGTACCAGAAAACAGCAGAAGAGAGGAAGAAATAAATAAAATACTATTTTCAGACGATTAAGTTCTAATACATGAAACAACTGAGGACCTGCAAGAACATATCAACAGGCTAAACAACACTTTTAAACAATACAACATAAAGATCAACATAAACAAAACCGAAGTAATGGCAATAGCGAGAAAGAAAGAAAAACTAAACATCATAATAGATAATTCGACTCTGAAACAAGTAGACAATTTTAAATATCTGGGTAATACGTTAACACAAGACAATAACCAAGAGACAGAGATAAATATAAGGTGTAATAAAGCATGCCAAGCTAAAGGCCAAGTATCAACACTATTGAAAAACAAAGCAATAACTAGGGAAGCAAAACGGGCAATATACAAATCAATTTTTCTACCAACTCTGTGCTAAAAGTGCCAGAATTGGACGCTGGACTCTAGAACAATAAGAAAGATAACGACCACCGAAATGAAATGTGTCAGATGAATGACAGGATACAGCTTAAGGGACAGAGTAAGAAACACCGACCTGAGGAAAGAACTTGAAATTGAACCAGCCATCAAATACATAAAGAAACAACAGATAAATTGGTTCAGCCACATATCAAGACAAAAAGAACTAACAATGACTCAAAGAGCCATAAACAAAAACTACGAAAACGACAGATTAAGAGGAAGACAGAGGAAGAAATGGATAAAGGGAATACTAGCGTCACTAGGAGGGATAACACTAGAAGAGACCAACATAAGATCAAAGAATCGCAGAATGTTTATCCCCTCGACGCCAACGGCAATAAGGAGGAAAAATAGAAGAAAGAAGAAGTACTGACTAACGCCTCCAAGGTATATTTGGTTGTCTCCCTATTTTTGTCTGAATACTCTAATATATCACTTTGATTTAATCTATCTACAGATGTTTCAAAGTCATTTATGTTGTTAACTAACAAGGGTTTGCCTAACCCTGTCGCGTTATTTGAGCGGGCAGGAAAACAACGCAGCCTCTGTGTCTCCCTATGTTTTAAAACTAGATGATAGCACTTCATTCGTCATTTTAAAAATCCAACATTTCCAAGGAGGGTTACGAGTATTGCAAAAAGTTCTGGAAGGACAATAATCTTGCTATTGTTAGGGACTTTCTAATTTGGTATAATAACAAAGATGTAGTCCCCTTCTTAGAAGCATTAGAGCAGCAGGTTCGCTTTTATGGGGATCAGGGAGTGGACTGTTTTAAAGGCGCCATTTCGGTACCGGGTGTTTGTTTAAAGTATGTTTTTAAGACCTTTGACACGAGTGTAATGTTTAGTTTATGTTCGATCAAACAGGCGAATCTACACACAACAATTAGAGAGGGAGTATCGTAGGGGGGTTCCTCTATGTTTCATAGGTATCACGAGGTAGGCAAAACGTTTATTAGGGGAGGAACGCTGGTCCAATCCATCCAAAGTTACGACGCCAACGCGTTATATCTTTGGGCCCTAATGAAGCCATTGCCAACAGATTATCCAATTATTAGAAGAATGGAGACAGGGTTTACGGTCGAAAAGGAAAATTATTATGTCCAACAAAGTAGAGAGTGGCTAACTTGGGTCGATCACCAAAAAGTGGTGAAGATGAAAACTCAGTTTAACGGGCACGATTTTATGTTAGGTGATTGGAATATTCCCGTAGATAGGCTGGGATAAAATGATTAGAATAGCCTACAATTTCCATGACTGTCTGTGCCATGGTCACGAACTCCGTCCCTTTACCACGGATAAAGATATAAACCCTGCTAATAATAAACCTTTTTCGAGCTGTTTGAAAAAAAAAAAACATGTGAGATGCACACTTACCTTCCCGAGGAGGTCAAAATCCCAGTTGAAGTTATGTTGGAATGCGAGTGGCAGGCCCTGAAAATGTCTGAACCAGCTATTAGGGCGTTCTTTTCAAAAGCCATCTCCCAAACTAGACCGTCTTATTCTCAAGAAGGACTCCCTCTCAGAGATAAACAGATTCTGACTTCTGTATCAGACGGGACGTGTTTTATTTTAGTGGAATGTGATCTACAGGTCCCCTACCGCCTGAAGACACATTTCAGTGAGATGACTCAGATTTGCAAAAATATTGTTGAAACGCGTAACGATATAGGGGCGTTTATGGGGGGGGGGGGATCCCCCCAAAATAACTTGCAGTCGATCCCTTGTGGCACCTTATCGGTAGTTATGCCGAGGGAAAAAAATTGATTGCAACACTGCTGTTAAATTGGTATTTAGATCATGGGCTAGAGGTAACACAATTTTATCACGCTATAGAATATCAACAGTTAAGTTGCTTTAAAAAGTCCGTAAAATTTTTGTTGACGTTTGGAGAGTCGCAGATTTAGATGAAAATAATTCTATAGTCAACGATACGATGAAGCTCCTGAGAAACTCGGCATACGGGAAGACTCTAACTAATAAAACAAATCATAGCGATGTCTCGTACGTTCAGGGGTTGAGATATCGAAAATAATAAATAATTCTCGGTTTTAAAAAATGACTGAAATAGCGGGGGTGAAGGATCTTTTTGAAATTGAGATGGAGAAAAAGAAACGGTTTGTGACTTACCCCTACAATCGATTTCTTCGTCTATCAATATACAAAACTTCATATGTTAGGTTTTTTAAGTTTTTAGAAAGGTCCGACTTTCAGTTATATGAAACAGATACCTATAGTTTATACTTGGCTTTAAGCGCACCTAAGTTAGAGGACATAGTTAAGACAGGTCTGCAGGATGAGTTTAATAGAATATTATAAAGACTGGTTTCCCACTGAGTTTTGTGATGAGCATGTTAGCAAGACAGACTGTATTAGATATAAGGATGTTAAAGCATATACCAAACGAACGCCTGGTCTTTTTAAATTACGAAAGGACAACCCTTGTCAGCTTATGTAGTAAGACGTATAATTGTAGTGTTGATTATGATAAAATCAGTTGTAAAGGGCTAAGTAAGCAACTCAATAAGTTAGATAAAGATATGTTTTAGAGGTCCTCGACACACAAAAGGCCAAGGGTGGGAAAAATGTAGGTTTAAAAGTATTAAATAATTCCATAGTTTCCTACAATCAAACAAGAAATGCTCTTTCGTATTTCTATATAAAAGGTAGGTAGCTGATGATAACGTCTCAACTACGCCTCTAGATATTTAATTATTTTTACTACCCACTTCGACCTACCAGCGATCACTATTAGTTTCACCATTATGTCTCTTTTATATCATAGAGCTAAGCAGACACCCAATTAAATAGCTAGAAATAAATTGCATTCTTATAGTATATATTTACTATGTAGTATTGTATATGTAGTATGTTCTATATTTACTAGTTATATTATATATTTACTCAGTGTACTAAATATTGTATCTATTGTAATGGTATATAATATCCACTGTATGATGCGCTATATATCTACTGAGATAATAAAAGAATAAAATATATCTTTGTTTTCTGTTTTATATTGCATGTTATTGTTTTGTTATGTTTTATAATCTACTAAACTACCCTAAGGTCTTTATCTTAATTGTATCTGCCCACGTCTGTACAAAAACCCTTGGCTGCATCATATATAACGATGAGACAATGTTGTCCATCTGCTTTGAACATTAAAAAGTGGATGTTCTACACTCACATAAAAAATAACTATCGGATTATTTCCCCTCTATAATTCACTATCGATCCTTGTTAGATAACAATGATCCATTTTTTATCTCCCCTTACCAGACACGGTCAGCTTCCTCGCGCCTTATGTGCTGAAGGCGCTTGTGCACCTTGCTATATATATATATATATATATCTTTGTTAATTTATGGACTAAATTTTAATCTGATGGACCCTGCTATACTACTATAGTGAAGGCCAGATAGTATTTACAGAAGATAGTGGCAAACTCGATTAAAAATAAAAATTCGAAATTGAAAATGTTCTGCTGAATGCGCAAAATATTACAGCTGCGGGGAAAAAAAAGAATAAAAAGGAACACAGCGCAAACAACGATCTTTTTCGTTCTGAAAAACAAAATGAAAGTAAAAAATTATATGTGACTAAAACAGCAAAATGCCACTCATTATAGCTCACTAGATGGTGTAAAGTTTGTCTACAGATCTTTAGTATGCGATGCTTGCTATACAAGTACCTGCTTCTTTTTCTCGAGTAGAGATCAGCTATTGCCATGTATTTAGAGACTTAGACCAACGTGGGTTACAAACAAGTGTTGTTGCGATCTCCACCGGTTCCAAATAGTCAGTTATGCAGAGTTGTTTCTGTGGATTGTGTTGTTGCGATTTTGTGTGAGTGCTACAGTCCTGTATGATTTGCTGTGCATTCTTTGTGGATGCTCCACAATCGTTTCTGTAGCTCTGAGGCCACATTGATCTGTTCTAAATCTTGGTCTGCTGATGTCTCATGAATCTTTTTAAGTCGTCACGTTCCAACTAATACTTTTCATAAAATCTCCTCTACGTCCTGTTTTTCCTATGTTTCAGGATTGTCTTTACTTCTTTAATTCTCTGGTGTTGGTTGAACTGTAAAGGTCCATACCCGTTTTTGAAAGTTCATCTTCTCTCGTTTCCATAGATGCTAAAGAGTGTTGGTATCCACTGTATGACTAATTCTATACTATTTTCTGTAAGCGCTGCTTCCTATTTCCTGACCTCTCTAAATATACGAGCACTCGTATCGATAGTCTTTATCGTCTGTAGCTCAGAGAATATCTCATTAGCACTTCTCATTCTTTGTTGTTCCACTTGATTATTGCTGCTCTACCTCGTAACCTTCTGTTAAGGTGAAAAATTGATATATTTTGCGTCGCAATTTTGAGTTTTTTGAGCCAATCTTTGTAAAATGGATTTTTCATCTTCTTCAATCTCTACACATTTGACTGGCTAATTAGTAATTTTTCATGACCTCCGTAGAGAGGTAGTGTTGTTACAATCAACTCTGGTTCGCTAATCCATATACCTGAAGCAAGTTATAAGTCACTTGAATTTCTTTGTATACGTCTTGTAGCACTTCTTATGTTTAATTCCTTGCATTTTTTATTATTTTCATTTTTTGCTCTTTCTCTAATAGAAATGACAACCATTCCATTGCTGTTCGCTAGAATTAGAGATCGTGGGCTGTTACGGTCCAGGAGAAAGAGAACTGTAAAGGAGGAAAACGGTGCTATCGTGGTAACTAACAGTAGTTTGACCAAGGAGATCATGACAGCAACTAAAGGAGGAAAACGGTGCTATCGTGGTAACTAACAGTAGTTTGACAAAGGAGATCCAGGCAGTAACTAAATAAATTACAAGGCTAGAAAAACACAACCTTTTACTCAAGTGTGCTTTCTGGCTGGTTCGATGAGTATGCTCATGAAATTACAAGGAGGCTTGGCACAAAGCATTGCATAAGCGTTGTGAGAGGAAAGAACGAACGAGCTGAAAGCAAGTCTGAAACAGCTGCCGTGGACTGCGGACATGCCCTGGACCGGGCTGGCATTCTGAATGCCATCATGGAGGCAGGACGCACTGACAACTCAGTCAATAATCATGAATCTATAACAACGTTCAGACTGCAGGAACATCAGGTGAAACTTGTACACGCCAAGTGATATACTCGTATATATTATTATATATGATTATATATATTCGTATATGGAATATGGTGTAAAAAAAAAAGTAAAGTGCCCCCGTCACGCCAAGTGGCGTATAGGGAATATGGTGTTAGTGACCATAAATTTTCAAGACCTTCGGCACATGATTTTTGGGGTAATGTGGTCGGTATTACGCACGTTCCGCTTCACTTTCCGAGAAAAAAATCCGGGGCCCATTAAAGGCTGGGTGAACCCGGAAGCCGTCGGTTGGGATCGAACCCTACCCCTTGTCCTTTGTAGTCCAGTTCACTAACCACTGAGCTATCGTGGCTCCCCGAATAGGGTGTTAGTGACCATAAATTTTACAGACCTTCGGAACATGATTTTTGGGATAATTTGGTCGGTATTACGCCCGTGCAGTTTTACTTTCCCAGAAAAATATCCGGTACTCATTAAATGCTGGGTGAAACGGAAGGCCTCGGTGGGGATCGAACCCTACCTCTTGTCCTTGGTAGTCCAGTTCACTAACCACTGAGCTATCGTGGCTCCCAGGTGAAACTTGGAGATGCCAATAAGGTTCACTGCGCGGGGAAACACAAAATATCAAATCAACTAAATTGATCAATCAAATAAATAAATTAAAAAAATCAACACAGAACTTGAGTCATGAGTCTCCACACACTGAGGGACATATTGTAAAGGGGCACTTACGGACATGTGCTATGTGCAATGAAGATGATCCATTGACTAAACTAATATAAACCATTCCAATTGTCTATCACCTTCCATAAGGTAGACCACTTGCCTTTAAGGGCTGTTAGTTTTAGAACCACTATTTTCTTTAGACAAATGGAATTTACAATTTTCTAACAGCGCGGAATTGATTTATAAATTGCAGCACAGTGATTGTTATGTTTGCAGTGAATGTGATTTATTGTGTCTGGGCGGCAGGTAACCTTTCTTACTTTAAACTTGTTGGTTTGAGCGAAATTAATTCATGATATATATCTGATGTGTAGACATGAATCAGTTAATGTTAAGAATTGTTGTGCTTTGGTAATTCTCATTTCAAAGACAAATTGGAGAATACGTGATACGCTACAATACGTGACCTGCTACAGTGCTAATTGAATTATACATTCATCTTAATAACAAAAGCGCAAAAAATATATTTCTGTTATTAGGAATAACAAATATTATTTTAACATTACGAAAGAAAGTAAAAATTATTCTATTATTATCGTTTGTTCAGCAACAATAATACTTCCTGTATTATGTGTATTAATAAATGTAAAAACATTTAGTATGATATTAATATTGTTACAATGCTATTTATGAAGGCTCTGTAATAATTACTTCACCATTAGAGAATGTTTTTAGTTTGGTCGAACAGACCAGTCTGAGCCACAATTGTTTTCTATATGGTTACTACGATTTACTTTAGTACATGCAAGTAGTATAAGACGAGGTTTAGAGTTCGATTTGGATGCAAAGGGATATATGAATACTCTATGTGCTACAACGTGCTCCAGGAATCAGCTGACAATAATGGTTATATAGAGGGAATGTACCATTCTGGATGATACGTATATATGTATAGGACTTAGAACAAGTATGGTGGGTGTTAAGCTCATGAAGGGGTAGTTGGAGAAAAATTGAGTAGATTGTTTAATGAGTCATGTAATGGACATCGCTGTTTCCCGCCAAATTCCACAGAGCTAATAGAAGTGAGTGTATGTTGTCCGGCTATAGACCACGCCCACCCCGGAAGCGAAACTACCATATTAGGGACTAGCGTTACGTTAGTTATTTCATAGATATATTGTTCATATATACTTATAATAATAATAAATTAATATTTATTATATCCGCGTGGACGTAAAGGGACCATATTTAAGATAGATACGAACCATAATCAGGTATATATACATATATATAATGACAACTCTTGCTGACGACATGAATGAACAGTCATTCTCCCAGGCTTCCGTGAGTTGGATATGGATCAATAAACATCGCTCGTACAAGTATAGATTTTTTCCCGCGCGCGAGATTGCTGAGACGTGATCTAAAAAAAACAATCGAGTACACGATTTAATATATTCATTCGAATAATATTGGTCAGTCGCCACAAGGTAGCCAATAGTTTTAAGAAATACTAAGATGTGTCCACTGGTCCTTAGAGATCGAGTTCATCCCAACGATCATAAGAGGAAAGATATGTGTAGGGCATGTCAGCTGCCTCTCTGATGCGTTTTATTAGTTACTGTTCACAGAGCATGTATATTTATTAACAGGGCCCAAAAACGGGTGTGTGCGTGTTTGTGTGTGTGTATGTGCATATTACTCAGAGAGTAAACAAAAGGAGCAGTATTCTGATAGCTTTGCTGACTGATACAAAATGTAATGTTTATTGGCGGAGAGGTGCCTGTATTTGTGTGTGGGTCGTAGAACAAGTGGATGGATAGGTGGGTTTGATGGAGATGTGAGTGTGTGTTTGTGTGATTCAGTATGCAAATAGCTGTATAAATATATTTTGAAGTGATAAGTGACTGCTTAGAGTGGTGACTAAGTAGATCGATCAATAGCTCACCCAAGATTTCCATACACTTTCGTTACATCACTATAAAGTGGTTATCAATATCAGCCGTAATCAAAACGCTAATAAAATAAGGTAGCTGTGGGTGAGATCTAGTCTGTCTGGTATATTACGTGACCACATTATTCAGTTTTCGAATCCATATGCTGTCAATGGGGTGGGGAGGACTAGCAATATGTTTGTATCGTTTCCCCTACCGTTCACCACCTCATTCATACGGATACAAGTGATAAGTTTTCTTACTTCATTGCCACAATAATCATGTCAATGATAATAACAACTCAAAGATCAGATGAAGAATATAACAGAGACTGACCAATAGACGGATATATATATATGGTTTGAGGCTGTGACACATTATGCTGCATCATGAGTCTATGTCGAACACCGATGTGATCTCATGTCTTATTAAACAGCCTAGGTAATTAATGTTAATCGTAAGTGAGCTTCATGATAAAAAGTAAATAAAATAAAACTACATAACCATTGACGTCATGACAGACGGTTTGTAGCAACCAATCATGATAAGTCAGTAGGTTGGTGAAGCATCTGTGTCTCATACTGGGTGCTGTTTCACGGAAAAGCATCGCACGTGGCCGAAATTGTCAATCATGGACAGACAGTTCAATCTACACAAAATGAACAAGATGCATTTTTGTGTATCTGGTCGTGTCTCCTTTCTGTTGCGCCATTTGCCTTCTGAATTTGATAACAGCATTGTCTCGAAACATGCAGTGCCAAATTTTTATTTTTGCTCTCCATGTGCGACGATCTTCAGTCATATTTTCTGTTTCTTTCACTGATAAAAAATCCCTCAAGAAAACCCTGCAAATATCCTTATATCTCAGCGCAGGTCTGCCCTAATGTCTCGCTCCATCTGAGTTTTCCATACAATATTTTTTAGGGAACACATTCATCTTTTGTTTGTAATTTTTTTCTTTTACATTCTTATCGCGTGACTCACCCACTGTAGTCTCCTGTTCCTAAGTAATACCATATTGGACGGGAATGTGGCTCACTGCAAGACGTTAGCTTGCTACTCTATCCCGTTATATGATGTTCTTTAGCTTGCAAAGACAACGTACATTTAAAAAATGTATAACCTGTTATCTTTCCCAACATAGGTAGTCCAAGATTATAATCCATATAAAAGTGTACTTTAATCATGCAACATTTTTTAACTATGTCGTCTAATGTAAGTGCACTTAAGCCAGTTATAAACAATCGGCATCTGTCTCCCATAACGGAAAGTCGCCCCTATCGAAACAGATCCTCCCATATTTAAGGTCATCCTATAAAAATGGAAATATTGATATGGTGATACAGGGGATTAACAACAACATATATTTCGACGGCGTAATCTCCCATAAACTCACGGACAGCGTTAGGAGTGACATCGATAAGTTTGTGTTTGTTTGGAAAAGTTGACTCATCTTACTGAAAGATTCCTTTACGTCCTCAGGAAACGTGTAGATCACATTCCAAAATACCAAAACTTGTATCTAAATATAACTAATATCTCACTGTGCATGTCGTCGCTCTCCTAGCTCTGTAACATTGGCTCTCCAATTATCAGTATAGATCTGTCTGACATCATATGGAAGAATATCTAAAGCGTCATCGTCAACTGTTAGTTTTCTTCGTTTCGCACAACAACCAGTCTCCACTCGATGTAGTAGGTCGTTTGTGTGACGCCGATGAAGTAAAAATGGAGTCTGTATGTGATCGATAAATACTCCTGTAGTTCGTATATAAATTGTTACTAATATTAAACGAGGCACTGTACAGATGCCGTATGGGTGAGTGGTAGAGATACAGATAGTGATGCTGCATTTTTTGGTTTTCTAGATGTTTTTTTTCTAGATTGTTGAGGTGCATTTGCATACGAAATATCACCAATAGTTTTCTGTTTTCACTAGCAGAAAATCAGCATAGACTCCCCCCCCCCAAAGATCCTCATTTCTTATCTTATACCCGAGCTTATCTTGGAACTAGTTTCCTGATGTATTTGTGACACCGGTGACTTCCTACCGCTAAGAGTTATTTTCACCAAACGTAGATTAAGGCTGTAAAACTGGGCCCTTTTCAATATTGGATATTCTAATGAGTCCAGAGTCAAGGCTAAATCGATAATGACCGAGCTACACGAAACATTGAGATGTGCTGTTGGTGACACATGTGAAAAAGAGGATGGCGTTGTTGATAGACACTGTATCTTTGCATCAGAACACGACGTGGTAAAAACTTATAGCTGGTGGCTCTGGTGTACGACTTGTTATGACAGAAGTTGACACACTCACAGAGTTTGTAGTGTCAACACAAGAACATATACAGGCTTGTCGACGCATCAGAGATTGTAGGATCAGAACAGTTGACATGTTTATGTACCTCAACACACACTCGATTGTAATGTCTCTGCTCCATGTAATATCGGTGTTCTTGTAGTCGACACTGTCGTGGTGTGATCGTTCAAGGTGTCGTAGATGTCGACACAGTAGGCTGTAATGTCGGTGATACATGTGATATTGTTATTGATGTCGGGAGAAATCACCGTACCTCGAGATTTGTGAACTTCAAAATTCAAGAAAGACTTCTGCATATTTGCTAACGGCAACTTCCTCAGAAATAGACTTACATATTTCCATCGCTCCGAAAAAAATCCATACACAAAAGATTCAACATAGGACTGTAGGCTTTCTCAAATCGGACTTCAGGTTTTCTACTAGTGCAATTTTCTGGAAGCAACTCGTGTTCTCACAATTCTGAAAGCGATTACTCGCTCTCCAAGAATTACAGACCCATCTGCCTCATCCCTTGTGTAGGAAAGTTGCTGGGGAAGATGATGAATAGAAGGTTGATCTGCTACACAAAAACCAACTTACTTGAACACAGCTAGGGTAGAAACAAAACATACGTTAAGATAACATATCTCACACAAAACAGAGATCGTATCTACACCGGTCTCAGTGATGGTGATTTCGTTATTCTGTTGCGCGCAAGAGTACAACCCCATCAACATAAAAAGTTTGAAAGGTTTTGATATATTTCAATATTAAATTTTGCTCGACACCGTTAAAACATCGAAATGTGTACGTCACTGACCACGCTTATCATGAAAGGTGACTCGACTAGTTGATAATTAGAGAAAATATGGGGTGTCTACATTACAGATTGTATTCTCCCGACACCAATAACAATATTACATGTATCAACGACATTACAGCCTACTGTGTCGACATCTACGACACCTTGAACGATCACACCACGACAGTGTCGACTACAAGAACACCGATATGACATGTGGAGCAGAGACATTACAATCGAGTGTGTGTTGAGGTACATAAACATGTCAACTGTTCTGATCCTACAATCTCTGATGCGTCGACAAGCCTGGGTATGTTCTTGTGTTGACACTACAAACTCTGCGAGTGTGTCAACCTCTGTCATAGCGAGTCGTACACCAGAGCAACGAGCTACAAGTTTTTACCACGTCGTGTTCTGATGCAGAGATACATTGTCTATCCTTAACATGCTCATCACAAAATAAACTGTGTTGTCAGCATCAATAACGACAACAGTATCTGTCATGTGAACAACATGTTCATTCAGCCATCATGGTGTTTCGACAACAACGCCATCATCTTTTTCACATGTGTCTGATTTGAACATTTACTGTTTGTTCATGTCGTCAGCAAATTTTGCCATTATATATATGTATATATACCTGGTTATGATCCATATCTATCTTAAATATGGCCCATTTACGTCCACGTGGATATAATAACTATTAATTTATTATTATTATAAGTATATATGAACAATATGTCTATAACTGACATAACGCTAGTCCCTAATATGGTAGTTTCGCTTCGGAGTGGGCGTGGTCTAAAGCCGGACAACATACAGTCGCTCCTATTAGCGCTGTGGAATTTGGCGGTAATCAGCAATGTCCATTACATAACTCATTAACCAATCTACTCAATTATTCCCCATCATGAGCTTACCCAACCCACCATACTTCTTCTAAATCCTATACATATATACATATATATCATTGCATCACTCTGCGGGAGGTTCTACCACGGAAAAGTGGTGGTATTTGACTATATAACTCTTGTACTAATAGGGAACTGGACATTTATGGTCATCCCTATTCTTTGTCTTTGTTACGTCATACTGGTCACAACACCGGCTCCCACTACTCATGCATGGAATGAGCTGATCTTCGGTACTTAGAAATGCGCAGTTGATTCCCATTTGGCAATAAAATGGATCATCTACATCAGTTTTACTGTGCGAAATGGAACGATTGTTAGAATATTCATCTAGTGAGAAAAGATAACAATTTGACAATTACACTATATGGAGAAGGAGTCAGGGGACGTGTACAATCTTAATGTAAAGAAGAACGTGCATACATTGATTAAATATATAGAGAGAATGGGTGAACACGGCTGTGACTATTCTCATTGTAAATTTCTCTGTTCATTATCTGTGATAATTTCAGAAGATTAGGTGAACACTGAAAGATAAAGGTTGAAAATGATATTTTAAAAAAGTAATTACTGCATTCGACAAGTAATGTAGAGCATAACATTGAACGTGCAATGTGTAATTTCAGTGTTGCAGATAATGCTGCTTTTTCACAGGTGGGTTTCTGCAGTGTTAAGATCATATGAATATATATATTTGTATGTGCGAATCAGCCTTAAAAAGCAAAATCATTTAAACGAAAATTGAGACGTGGCAGGCAGCTTGAGGCCTTAAGTACCTCTTTGATGTGACATAAAGAATATTATTTAAAGATGTGTAATAATGTCCCAGTAATTTACTAATGCGTGACATTTTACTGAGTAATAAAGTGAAATGTCTGACTAACTCACACAATCATTACTTGACTGATTTATGCAATTATTCACAGACTATCTCACAATAACACAGAATTTATCCTTATATATATATATAACTGAATAGCTCGGAGAATTGTTTGATAATTAAAGCACAAAATGATTATTTGACTAACTCAGAGAACTATTATTTGATTATACACCCATAACAAACTTGATGATAATAAATTAACCAACACACAAAATGATTAGAGTTAGCGTAATGACTTAAAGAAAGGCTAAACCAAAAATACATTAGGTAAAGAGTATCTGAAAAAGTTAACTTCTTGACGATGCCTGAACCACCGTCTCTTGAACAAAATAGTCTATCTACTTGACGATACATGAACTACCGTCTCCTGATTACATAGAATATCCACTTGACGATGCATGAACAATCGTCTCCTGATTACATAGAATATCTACTTGACGATGCATGAACCATCGTCTCCTGATTTCATAGAATATCTACGTGACGATATATGAACCACCGTCTCCTGATTACATAGTCTATATACTTGACGGTGAATGAACTACCGTCTCCTGATTACATAGTCTATCTACTTGACGATACATGAACTACCGTCTCCTGATTACATAGAATATCTACGTGACGATATATGAACCACCGTCTCCTGATTACATAGTCTATCTACTTGACGATGAATGAACTACCGTCTCCTGATTACATAGTCTATCTACTTAACGATGAATGAACTACCGTCTCCTGATTACATAGTCTATCTACTTGACGATACATGAACTACCGTCTCCTGATTGCATAGTCTATCTACTTGACGATACATGAACTACCGTCTCCTGATTGCATAGTCTATCTACTTGACGATACATGAACTACCGTCTCCTGATTGCATAGTCTATCTACTTGACGATACATGAACTACCGTCTCCTGATTACATAGAATATCTACTTGACGATACACGAACTACCGTCTTCTGATTACATAGTCTATCTACTTGACGATACATGAACTACCGTCTCCTGATTACATAGAATATCTACTTGACGATACATGAACTACCGTCTCCTGATTGCATAGTCTATCTACATGACGATACATGAACTACCGTCTCCTGATTGTCTGTCAATTTTTCCGAGTGCTAACACATACTTCTTTGTTCTATTATTCCCTATTATCGCCTCGGAAGTTCCCCATATAATAATATTTATGTATTATTATTTGTACCCAGTATATAACCACTGGGAACTACTATTCGTGCTGTTTCGTCCAATAAATGTTTGTCAACAACACAAGTATTCAGCCCTACTGGGAGATACTTGCATTAATAGGAAAGTACAAATATACAATTTATTTCCGGTCTGTGATCGTTACCCTATGCTATAGTCATTGAGATCGCCTTTCGTGGAAGACACTACTGCAATAGCCAATTTTTTAGTTGGCTGCGTGGCAGTGTACCAAGCGTTCGGCTTCTCGTGGCAAGGCGCGGTGCCACTGAGTACGGGTTCGATCCCACTTCGGACCATATATTGTTCTTCGTTTTTTTCTATTGTTGTTTGTCTGTCAATTTTTCCGAGTGCTAACACATACTTCTTTGTTCTATTATTCCCTATTATCGCCTCGGAAGTTCCCCATATAATAATATTTATGTATTATTATTTGTACCCAGTATATAACCACTGGGAACTACTATTCGTGCTGTTTCGTCCAATAAATGTTTGTCTACAACACAAGTATTCAGCCCTACTGGGAGATACTTGCATTAATAGGAAAGTACAAATATACAATTTATTTCCGGTCTGTGATCGTTACCCTATGCTATAGTCATTGAGATCGCCTTTCGTGGAAGACACTACTGCAATAGCCAATTTTTTAGTTGGCTGCGTGGCAGTGTACCAAGCGTTCGGCTTCTCGTGGCAAGGCGCGGTGCCACTGAGTACGGGTTCGATCCCACTTCGGACCATATATTGTTCTTCGTTTTTTTCTATTGTTGTTTGTCTGTCAATTTTCCGAGTGCTAACACATACTTCTTTGTTCTATTATTCCCTATTATCGCCTCGGAAGTTCCCCATATAATAATATTTATGTATTATTATTTGTACCCAGTATATAACCACTGGGAACTACTATTCGTGCTGTTTCGTCCAATAAATGTTTGTCTACAACACAAGTATTCAGCCCTACTGGGAGATACTTGCATTAATAGGAAAGTACAAATATACAATTTATTTCCGGTCTGTGATCGTTACCCTATGCTATAGTCATTGAGATCGCCTTTCGTGGAAGACACTACTGCAATAGCCAATTTTTTAGTTGGCTGCGTGGCAGTGTACCAAGCGTTCGGCTTCTCGTGGCAAGGCGCGGTGCCACTGAGTACGGGTTCGATCCCACTTCGGACCATATATTGTTCTTCGTTTTTTTCTATTGTTGTTTGTCTGTCAATTTTTCCGAGTGCTAACACATACTTCTTTGTTCTATTATTCCCTATTATCGCCTCGGAAGTTCCCCATATAATAATATTTATGTATTATTATTTGTACCCAGTATATAACCACTGGGAACTACTATTCGCGCTGTTTCGTCCAATAAATGTTTGTCTACAACACAAGTATTCAGCCCTACTGGGAGATACTTGCATTAATAGGAAAGTACAAATATACAATTTATTTCCGGTCTGTGATCGTTACCCTATGCTATAGTCATTGAGATCGCCTTTCGTGGAAGACACTACTGCAATAGCCAATTTTTTAGTTGGCTGCGTGGCAGTGTACCAAGCGTTCGGCTTCTCGTGGCAAGGCGCGGTGCCACTGAGTACGGGTTCGATCCCACTTCGGACCATATATTGTTCTTCGTTTTTTTCTATTGTTGTTTGTCTGTCAATTTTTCCGAGTGCTAACACATACTTCTTTGTTCTATTATTCCCTATTATCGCCTCGGAAGTTCCCCATATAATAATATTTATGTATTATTATTTGTACCCCGTCTCCTGATTACATAGTCTATCTACTTTACGGTGAATGAACTACCGTCTCCTGATTACATAGTCTATCTACTTTACGGTGAATGAACTACCGTCTCCTGATTACATAGTCTATCTACTTGACGATACATGAACTACCGTCTCCTGATTACATAGTCTATCTACTTGACGATACATGAACTACCGTCTCCTGATTACATAGAATATCTACTTGACGATACATGAACTACCGTCTCCTGATTACATAATCTATCTACTTGACGATACATGAACTACCGTCTCCTGATTACATAATCTATCTACTTGACGATACATGAACTACCGTCTCCTGATTACATAGTCTATCTACTTGACGATACATGAACTACCGTCTCCTGATTACATAGTCTATCTACTTGACGATGAATGAACCACGACGCCGTATCGGTCCAAGAAGATACAAATAACAATTTCCTGATCATCTAATGTCCAACTACTACTGATCATTAATTGATGTATTTAACGATTTATCGAGTAATTAAAACGTGAATCAATTGATTAATGGATAAAGAGCTTCACTGATTAGTTTTAGTCACCCTTCTCATAGGCCATATGTTCCAATTAGCAATAATTATTAATGCATTATGATACACACGCAGAAAGCTGACCTCTATCTAGATAATAGATTCGATGTTACAGCAGAGGTCGAAGTAATAAAGAAAGACGAAAGAATCACGACACACCTTGGGCGTATAGAAAATATGTTAGTACTAATATTTTTCTGACAGTTTTTGTATGTGTTCAGCATTACGCCAGAGTCGTCTTTTTTTTTAGAAAGATAAAATCCGGTAACGATATAAAGCTTGACGAACCGAGAAATGTCGGAATCAAATTCGACCTCTTATTCTCTGTAGTCAAGCCTACACACCACAGTTACACCGCTGCTCCCACTATTCATCAAGGTACGTCTAATTAATTGATAATCTGTAACGGTATAATCAACTATTATTGATAACATTAGAATAACAATTATTATTAATATTTCATGATTTAATTAAGTCGTCAACGGTGTACTCTTATCAGATATAAAAGTACATCTTACTCAACATGAGCTGAGTTAGCATGTTTAACATTTGCTGCTAAACACAACCCATTAACATTGCTCCTAGTCACCTCTTGTTACAGCCAATTTCAAATTGTCCTCAGTCGCTTGTTTTAAACTCATTAGCATTTTAGCTGTAAAGCAAATCAATCTGGCAGCACTTATGGCTAAAGGTGCTGTGACGGTCACTCATATTCATCAAATGTATAGTTTACAGGAATAGATCAATTTGGGAATTTCTGCAAAACATTTTTTGCATTATGTTATGTTATATTATGGCATGCTATGTTATGTTATGTTTGATTCATCAATACAATAATCTGCACCCTACGACAGTTATTCAATTCTTCTGAACATTTTCATCACAACGCAGAGGTTAACTGTATCAGTTCGACGTTGGTTAACAATTGTTCTCTTGTGTACAAAACATCGCTATGTTCTGGTTATTGTTGCTTTGACAATTATTCTCGTGTGTCCAAAATATCGTTATGTTCTGGTTATTGTTGCTTTGACAATTATTCTCGTGTGTCCAAAATATCGCTATGTTCTGCTTATTGTTGCTTTGACAATTATTCTCGTGTGTCCAAAATATCGCTATGTTCTGGTTATTGTTGCTTTGACAATTATTCTCTTTTGTACAAAATATCGCGAAAAGAAGGTATTGAGAATACTATAACAACGGGTAAAATGAATGAAAAGAGGGGCAAAGGAAAACAAAGATAAAAAAAATATAGAAAAGTTTATCCAAATGGCATAATAATAGATCACCAACTGAAAGTATGATATGCATGAAGGAACGAGAGAAGTGGAGAGAGATGATCGTCTTTGCCAACCGGCTTGACACCTAATGATTCTCTAAATTCTTTTTCTCGACCATTAGCACATTTTCTGATCGGTATAGTGGTCAGTATTAAGCCAGTGTCGCATTTTCTTCGATAATTTTTTTGGGTGGAACTAGAATTCGTCGATCGGGCTCAGACACCGATCTTTTGTCCTTAGTAGTCCAGTTCACTAACTACTGAGCGACCTCCTGTCCTTAGTAGTCCAGTTCACTAACTACTGAGCGACCTCATGTCCTTAGTAGTCCAGTTCACTAACTACTGAGCGACCTCTTGTCCTTAGTAGTCCAGTTCACTAACTACTGAGCGACCTCATGTCCTTAGTAGTCCAGTTCACTAACTACTGAGCGACCTCCTGTCCTTAGTAGTCCAGTTCACTAACTACTGAGCGACCTCATGTCCTTAGTAGTCCAGTTCACTAATTACTGAGCGACCTCATGTCCTTAGTAGTCCAGTTCACTAACACTGAGCGACCTCCTGTCCTTAGTAGTCCAGTTCACTAACTACTGAGCGACCTCTTGTCCTCAGTAGTCCAGTTCACTAACTACTGAGCGACCTCCTGTCCTTAGTAGTCCAGTTCACTAACTACTGGGCGACCTCTTGTCCTCAGTAGTCCAGTTCACTAACTACTGAGCGACCTCATGTCCTTAGTAGTCCAGTTCACTAACTACTGAGCGACCTCTTGTCCTTAGTAGTCCAGTTCACTAACTACTGAGCGACCTCTTGTCCTTAGTAGTCCAGTTCACTAACTACTGAGCGACCTCATGTCCTTAGTAGTCCAGTTCACTAACTACTGAGCGACCTCTTGTCCTTAGTAGTCCAGTTCACTAACTACTGAGCGACCTCATGTCCTTAGTAGTCCAGTTCACTAACTACTGGGCGACCTCTTGTCCTCAGTAGTCCAGTTCACTAACTACTGGGCGACCTCTTGTCCTCAGTAGTCCAGTTCACTAACTACTGGGCGACCTCTTGTCCTCAGTAGTCCAGTTCACTAACTACTGGACGACCTCTTGTCCTTAGTAGTCCAGTTCACTAATTACTGAGCGACCTCATGTCCTTAGTAGTCCAGTTCACTAACTACTGAACGACCTCATGTCCTTAGTAGACCAGTTCACTAACTACTGAGCGACCTCTTGTCCTTAGTAGTCCAGTTCACTAACTACAGAGCGACCTCTTGTCCATAGTAGACCAGTTCACTAACTACTGAGTGACCTCTTGTCCTCAGTAGTCCAGTTCACTAACTACTGAGCGACCTCTTGTCCTCAGTAGTCCAGTTCACTAACTACTGAGCGACCTCATGTCCTTAGTAGACCAGTTCACTAACTACTGAGCGACCTCATGTCCATAGTAGACCACTTCACTAACTACTGAGCGACCTTATGTCCTTAGTAGACCAGTTCACTAACTACTGAGCGACCTTATGTCCTTAGTAGACCAGTTCACTAACTACTGAGCGACCTCTTGTCCATAGTAGACCAGTTCACTAACTACTGAGCGACCTTATGTCCTTAGTAGACCAGTTCACTAACTACTGAGCGACCTTATGTCCTTAGTAGACCAGTTCACTAACTACTGAGCGACCTTATGTCCTTAGTAGACCAGTTCACTAACTACTGAGCGACCTCATGTTCATAGTAGACCACTTCATTAACTACTGAGCGACCTCATGTTCATAGTAGACCACTTCATTAACTACTGAGCGACCTCATGTCCATAGTAGACCAGTTCACTAACTACTGAGCGACCTCTTGTCCATAGTAGACCAGTTCAGACCAGTTAGAATGTTGTACAGAATCGCATTTTCAGAAAGCCATTATTTAAAAAATGATGAAGCATAACTCATGAGTATCAGCACATGAATTGTGGCAAGGGGCAAAAAAAAAAAAAAACTTGGCAACACTTGCGGCATTAAAAAAAAAAGTAAAACATAAGTAGATTATAATTTTTTTTTTTTTATACGGGAGGTTTTTTGGACTTCCGTTTCAAAATGGTGGAACGTTTCACGTTCTCTCGATCGCTGCAGAAAATACATATGGGGGTGTGCTTAATTTCGGCTCACGGATGCAGTTTTCTGTGTTGAAATCAAAATAATGTTCTACTTAGCAAATCTGCGCCGACGAAGTGGACAAATCTGCGCCGCCGAATACATACAGCTATGTTTCTTTTTGACAAGTCAAGTGTTGTAAAAGCGACCTTCACCATCTAGTGTTGACATGTGTTTACGTCACACTGAGTGCTGTTCAATGGCCGACGTTTGAATTGTTTGACGCAAGTTATTTACATGCTGAATCGCTTTAATGGATTGCTCCGTCAGTCGACCGAAGATTTTACTCTTTGGGGAATTTGCACCGTGTTTCGTTCGTTGTGCGCTAACCGCAGGGTTTGTTGTTTGATGTGTGACGGGGATAATTCGACGACTAACTGTGTGTTTATATGTTCATTTAGAGTCAAGAACGATGTCTTAACATCATCAAGCGCTATACATTATTTTGTTTTCAATATGGCGATCATAATTTTCGGGAGGACGTGAAATTCCATGGTATATGGTGGATAGACGGGTGGAACCATTAAAGGTTATGTCTGAAAAGTGTTCCTTGTTGCAGTTTCCTCATATTCCAAGTCCGACTTGTTGCAGGAGCTACTGAGTTAAGCGCTCTGTGCACACCGTGAGCTGTGTGTCTCATCCATTTTGATCATGTTTCGATATTCCGATTGTTTACGATGAATGATGATATCGTATGACAGGGAACAGTTGGCTGTGTTCACTTTCTGCGCGGTTTCGCCTTATGTCTTTTGGCGTGTGCTGAGACTGCTACGATGTGGACTACAGTTACCTTTCTTTTTTGGGAGTTGAGTTAGTAATTCGGATCCGCCCACTAGCATGGGCGGTTGAGCAATTATGGATTTGAATTCGTTTGCAGTGATACCGAGGCCTTCCATAACCAATAACCAATAACCAATAACCAAAGACCAATTTTTTTTTTTTGCGCACACTTTTATTTAACAATCGAACAGGAAAAAAACAGGACTCTATTTTTAAAATAAAAAAGTGTTTATGGGCTTGATTGTCTTGGGGTAAGACGTCGAGTCTAGACAGGAAGGTGTCGTGTTCGAATTCCCTACAGGCAGTTGGATTTTTCTCTTCGTGGCTTGGTAATCAAATGGTTTCTGCGTATTGAGATCTGTCTAGCCCTTCTCAGAAAGTCGAAACACAGATTGTCCATGTGCTCTCAGCGCACGTTAATGAACATTTTTCAATTGAACAACAAAAAGAGTAAGACGATGATATGGCCGTTGCCAAGCTAAAATTGATGAAAAAATCTTGCCACATCGCCGAAAAAATCCCGAAAAAATCGAGTACCTCTGAAGACGAAGAATATCTGCCTGTACGGCGAGGAACATGCGAGTTCACGACTGCCAGTGTAACAATGGGGATAAAGATTATTTTTGGCACACAATCCATTCCCTGCGGATTTCGCTTGAGATAACACGCATAGCTCAAGAAATTCGACAACAGTGCGGCATCTATAGGTACCGAGTTGTCTTCCCTTTCTTATGCTTATCGCTTGCTTAGACTGGTTAGTTTGTTTCCAGCATCACCTCGCGGAGGTGGACTGGGATCTTGATCACCTACAGCCGCTGATTTGGACGCAGGTAGACAGCTATGAGTAGAAGACCACATTCAGCCCCGATGTTGTACAGGCTTCTTGATCTCCAGATGAACATTTTATTTTACTTAAAATGTTATGTCCCCTTATATATATATATATAAGTATGGAGAGGGTGAGAGAGATAAATACATTCAAAACATTTTACAAAACTCTCTAGCAATTTTATTTCTTTCCAACATACACACACACACTTTCCCTCTCTTTCTTTCTTTCATCTAGAAAGTCGGATATCACAACAAGAAGATGCCCGACACAATAGCTGTCAGGCCATGATAAACACAGCTCGATAAGGATGAATTAAAGTTCTCCATCTCCAAGCACATACGGGAGGTTATCTCGTAAGTTCTTCTCTGTTCTACACCGATTATGCCCTTGCACCAGCCATAGAGCTTGCATCGTAATTTCTCACCACAGAAAACAAATCCATTAATGCATTCTAGAACGATGCTTTCCCTTGTATCATTTCAATGCAATTGTAAGACCAGCTTTCCAACTGATTACCAATTAAACGAATCAATATCACCGCACTCAGTGAAGACTGATAGTGAGAGTCGATCCAAAATGATGAAGCAAAGTAAGGATGCTGTAGTTTCCTACAGTTTGTTCATTGTTCCCTGCTATTATTGCGTTTTTACCTTCTATTTTAGCATTAGCCATCAAATGAGTTTTCAGTTCTTTTAGCCTTAGTTGGTTAAACACATCATTCCTTTATCTGTTCTCTCAGTCACATCACACTACTTACCTCCTATTCACCTTCTTGCTTTTATGGTAAACAAGCAACCAACTCCAAGTGGGTTTCTATGTTGTAATTTTCGGGATAACTGGATATCTGGGGTCTTATGTCTAATATAAACTACGGACTTTTCAACCACATTTTCATTTTGGACAGTCGAAATGGTTTGAGAAAACTTTAGAGAATTGTTTAATTTCTCATTTCATAATGTTAATTTTGTTTTTACCTGCCATGTTTTAGCTTTTAATTTTCAAATCAATGAATTATCCACCCTTACTTTTGCGCGTGAGAGCTGGAATACAATTAGAGAAATAGAAAGAAAGTAAATCAGATGCATTTTTTTAAACAAACGCCCAAGTAAAAGACATCGTATACATTGGACGAATTAAAGCCTAGAGCGGAAATAAAAGAAATGACAACGCATCCAACAGCATAATCTATAAACAAGAGGAGAAAGTGGGCATATGTTGATTAAAAAAGAAGAAAGAATCTCAAAGTCAAAGCAAGCCTTTTATTGGGAACCAGAGAGTAAAAGAGAAAGTGCACTGAAGCGAGAAGCAACATCAGCAGGCATCATCTCCCATGCTGAGATTGAGTTTCGTCCTGAACAGGGACTACGGCAACGTACAATGCGGGACTTTTGCAAAGTCTGACACAAAATAGAAAAGATCGTTTTACATGAAGAGTCCAGAATGTCTGTCTTAAGTGTCGTCTTTAGCTCGAAAGGACAACAGACAGACAGACAGACAAACAGACAGACAGACAGACAGACAGACAGACAAACAGACAGACAGTTAGACAATTGCTTTAGTTTGACCTTAGATATTTGGATATATTGTCTACGTCCCAACAAAGGTAATTTTTTAGGTCGCTAAGTTAAAACGTTTGGTGTCATCTCTTATCCATGTCAAGTTATAACCGTACAATTTGCTCTGCGGTTTTTGTCCTTACTTGCATCAGGCTTGACTCTGTTGGGTTTGAAGTCTCTTGACCATCACTCTCCAGTAAACATTTACATAGCAGTATCAATATGTCTTTCTTGTCAAGGATCCATTTATTCAAATAACATTTTTTAAAATCACTTCCATTGCCGTTTTCATTCACTTTCTCGCTACATATCATTGCTCTACTGATTGCTTCGCTACATTCTCTCACTACACATCATTGCTCTGTTTTCTGGTTCGTTACACTCTCTCTTGCTACACATCATTGCTCCACTCTCTGGTTCGCCACACTCTCTCGCTACACATTATTGCTCCGCTGTCTGGTTTTCTGCACTCTATCGCTACATATCATTGCTCTACTGATTGCTTCGCTACATTCTCTCGCTACACATCATTGCTCTGCTGTGTGGTTCGCTACACTCTCTCGCTACATATCATTGCTCTACTGATTGCTTCGCTACACTCTATAGTTACACATCATTGCTCTACTGATTGCTTCGCTACACTCTATAGTTACACATCATTGCTCTACTGATTGCTTCGCTACACTCTATAGTTACACATCATTGCTCTACTGATTGCTTCGCTACACTCTATCGCTACATATCATTGCTCTACTGATTGCTTCGCTACATTCTCTCGCTACACATCATTGCTCTGCTGTGTGGTTCGCTACACTCTCTCGCTACATATCATTGCTCTACTGATTGCTTCGCTACACTCTATCGTTACACATCATTACTGTGCTGTCTGGTTCGTTGCACTCTCTCACATCACATCATTGCTACGCTATCTGTATCACTGAACTCTCTCATGCCACATAATTTCTCTGCTTTCTGGTTCGCTGCACTCTCTCGTTACATGTCATTGCTGTGCTGTCTGGCTCGTCCTCTCATCCTGACTTTGGACTTTATCCAGCAACATGCGTTATCTAAAATTTTCTTTTAACTTATGTCGGCTTGATTCTCTATATATTTTTCGCAAATGTAAACTTCTCTGTTGGAACACAACAAGTAAGTAACATCCAATTCTGCCCTCTATCGTCTGTAGCTGTCTACACTACTAAGTTTGCTGGACTCCTACCAGCTGTTAAAAGCAAGAGAGCTTGATTGCCTCTATCCCACTGACTGTCTAAAATCAACTAGTGTCCAGCCTATATAGCAAGAAGATTTCTAGAATTACAGAAGCGTCCAGAATATTAGGTTTCTCATTTTACATCCGGGTTTCCTGGAATAGTGTATAGTCTCCACTACCTAATAAGGTCACTCCCAAACAGTTAATGACCAAAGCTACTGTCTTTCTCTACAAATAGGAAGGACTTAGTAACCATCCGGACTCCTTCCATTAATCCCGCCGTCACGGAATACCTATCATCTGAATGAGAACTTCATCTCAAGTCTGGACAGACTTTTATAGAAGGTATATCTCCGTAGCTGCCACTGGTCTTCATTTTCACTGTCCTAGTCCAGCGATTGTCAAACGTTTGCAGTAAACGGAGCCCTAATTCTTAACCACAAATCACCGCGTCAGCACCTTATATGATATTAATAATGTAGCCCAAAATAAATCACATTTTAATAGCATTTTAACGGAAAATTGAACAAGTTATGTTGATTGGAGGTAAATAAACTAGTGTTTTGAGTATCAACTAAATAGATCAGTGTGATTTTTGTAATAGAATTAAAAAAAAAAATAGAATCAACATAAATTGTGATATTTTGATCCTGTAACAAAGTCAATGAGAACAATGTGTTGTTTCATTCTCATTAGGTTTTTAAGTCTGGGCACACGTTTGGAAATTGCTATTCTAATCTCTTTCTCGGCTTCCAAATGTGATCTGCATTTCGTTTTGATGGTTGCCAACGCTGAAAACCAGGTCTCATATAAGTGGGTAGTTCCAAAATAAAATAAAACTCGTTAAGTCTACCTGCCTACTTCTGGGTATTCGTACCCAAACAAAGAGAAATAATATTAGCTAAGCATTGTGGTACAAAAGCGGCGAATTTGATGAGTTGCACTGTGGATAGAGGCTTGTGGGGAAACATGACCTACGCGCGGGCATGGCACTTTATAATGGTGATAATAATATTGTCTGCGGAGTCCCTAGCAGACGTTTACGGAGCATCGGGTCTCCGCGGAGCACAGTTTGACGATCACTGTCCTAGTCTTTTACGCCATCTACTAAAACATCATTCATTAAATAGCTTAATTGGTGCTTATATTATCAATACCCTCCGCGAAGCTTTGAAATATTACTTTATCTCATATGTATTTCTGAATATCTAAGTCATTTATTTACGCCTTGTACCAGCTTTTTTCTCTGTCTTCCTCAAATTTCTTGCACTTAATCTTTCACAATGAAATTGTTTCTTATATTATATTTTAATATTTTATTTTTATTGTAGGCGGTTTGATTGGTATAGAGGTAAGACGTTGGCCTCTAGGCATGAAGGTCACGAGTTTGATCCGGCCACAGACGGTGATAATTTTTCAAATCGAATATTCACCATCCACTGGTTCTTAACAATATGATATATGTAACAAATACTCACTGGAGTCTGTAGAAATGTGATTTTACAGAAGAATGTTGAGAAAACCATGGACAGCTAAGAAAAGTAATGAAGAGGTTCTGAGAAAGGTCAAAGCAAAAAGAGAGCCAATTTCAAATGTTAGGAAGAGACAATCATCATTTTTTGGCAGTGTAATGAGAAGAGAACAACTTGAATATATTGTAACAACTGGAAAAATTGAGGGACGAAGAGATAGAGGGAAGCAAAGAGAAAAAATAACAGACAGCTTAAGAGAATGGCTTGGCAGAAGGTCAACAACAGAAATGATAAATAGCTGCCGAGATCGAATGTTGTGGAGAGACATGATCACCTACGCCACTAGGCCCGGCACTTGATGATGATGATGTAACAAATGCAGAGAAGCAAAGGTAGGATGGTTAAAACAGAAATGTGAAGAAATGGAAAAACAACAAATGAAAGACTCAAAATGTATGCACAATCAGTTAAATGAATTAACAGGAAGAAAAGAAGTCAAGGTTTCAGGATGTGTTAAGTGAAAGGAAGGAAATATAATAATGGGATAGGAGAAAACAATAGAAAGATGGACAGAATATATTAGTCAATTCTATGATGATGATATTACTAAGAATCATCATGAGACGTGTAAGAAACGAAATAAAACCAGAAATAAGTGAGAAACAATGTGGATTTGTGGAAGGAAAGGGCACCAATAATGCAATATGCATCTTAAGAACATTGATAGAAAGATCTATAGAGGTAAAGAAAGATCTATATATGTTCTTTATAGACTACACAAAAGCATTTGACAAAGTAAAGCCACGTGGAAATAATCAATTTGCTGGAGAAATTAAACATTGATGGCAAGGATCTGCGAATCATAAAAAAAACATGTACTGGCAACAAAGAGCAGCAGTACGAATTAATTAACAACTAAACAGGAGGACAATTTCAACTTATAAAACAAGGAGTCAGACAAGGCTGTGTTCTGTCGCTGGATTTGTTTTCACTTTACAACGAACATATTATGAGATCAATAGTAGACAAAAAAGGATTGAAGTCAACGGTCACAGCATAAATAATTTGCGATATGCGGATAACACAGTCTTAATAGCAGAGACAGAGAATGAACTACAAGAAATGATAAACATAATAATAAAAGAAAGCAACAATACAGGTCTCAGTCTGAATAGTAAGAAAACAGAAGTAATGGTCATATCAAAGAAACAATCACCACCATCATGCAGCATAAAAATAAACGAGACAAATCTGAAACAAGTACAACGTTTCAAATACTTGGGCATAATAATAACATCATATGGGAGATGCACCACAGAAATAAAAAGCAGAATAGCTCAGGCCAAAATAGCATTTCAGAAAATGAAAAATATCTTATGCAACAAATCTATGTCAATAAAAATGAGAAAGAGAGTTCATCGGTGCTATATAGAACCAATTCTGACCTATGGAAACGAATCATGGACAGTAGACAAACAAATGAAAAGACGATTAGATGCCTCAGAGATGGGATTTCTCAGAAGAATGTTGAAAGTTCCCTGGACAGCTATAAAGACCAAAGAGGAAGTTCTCAAAGAGACAAACACAAAATGGCAGCTCCTAAAAAACATCAGAAAGAAACAATCAACATTTTTCGGGCCCATCATGAGAAGAGGAAAGTTGGAATACTTGGTTACAACTGGCAAAATAAAAGGAAAGAGAGATCGCGAACGACAAAGAGAGAAATTACTGGATAGCTTGGTGTCATGACATGGAAACAGTCAACAACAGAACTGATACGATGCACTGTAGATAGAAGATTGTGGAAGGACATGCTCGCCTACGCCAACCGTATGGCACATGGATGATGATGAATAAGGCCTGTTGTCTTGACTTGCAGTCGCGCACGTTAAAGAATGCTAAATATTATTAGATAATCTACCTGGGCTGACGATCGGCCCTAAATGTGGCTTTGTAATAAGCTAGTGACGCAACAGGTGAATTCTGTGTAGGAGAAGCTTATCATATTTTATTTTCAAGTTGTTTTCTTTGACATTTTCATTTCATTTCTTTGATAATTCTCGTCTACATGCTTTTATTCTACAGAAAATACTGACCCTTTCTTGTATGTGATCTTTCGGGATCCCATTAAATGTTCATAATTCACGCATGCAAATATTACTAAATAGTTAGATGAAGAATTTCAACTTTCTCTTCCTTCAGTGTAATGTCTCCTTGCCTGTTAAATGTTATTATAATGTTTTTTACCAAGTTTTCTCTCAAATTTTGTTATGCTTTTGTTGTTAAAGTTCGTTATGGTAACACGTTCCATTCTTATAAAACCATACAAAATTTCTTTTATTTTGTTAAACTTGTAATGTATATGTTGAGTTCAGCAAAGTGTAGATTTTCTTTTTAAAGAATACAAGACTTGTATTTTTTTTTAAACATTTAATGTCTATGTTTAATAAAAGTGGGAGCCGCGATAGCTCAGTGGTTAGTGAACTGGACTACAAAGGACAAGAGGTAGGGTTCGATCCCAACCGACGCCTTCCGGGCTCATCCAGCCTTAAATGGGTACCGGTTTTTTTTCTGGGATAGTAAAGCGGCACGAGCGTAATACCGACCATATTACCCCAAAAATCATGTGACGAAGGTCTGTAAAATTTATGGTCACTAACACCATATTTCCTATACGCCACGTGGTGTGACGGGGGCACTTTACATAAAAAAAATAATAAAAGTGCATACCTTCTATAATTTGTGGAACTGCGACAGAGTAATAGTTAGAGACGGCCTAATGAGGATACGAGGTCGAGAGTTATCGCAATAGGCTGTTTCTAGGTTCACCAAATCTCAAATAATTACACCATTATTGTTTTTTAACTGTGTTAGAAAGATAGCAGTGGCGTGATACTGTCTATATAACCCTAAAATGTCTTGACAATAACAAAAGCACAAAACATGGACTCACAGAGCCTAGACGTCACGGGAACTGATGTAATTTTTTTCTTCTTTCTTTCAATATTTTCCATCATTTTAAAATAATAATATTAGCGTCAATGACTGTCTTAAGGAGCCGCTATAGCTCAGTGGTTAGTGAGCTGGACTACTAAAGAACAAGAGGTCGGGTTCGATCCAGCATTAAATGGTTACCGGTTTTTTTTTCTGGAAAGGTAAAGTGGCACGGGCGTAATACCGACCACATTACCCCAAAAACTCATGTGCCGAAAGGTCTGTAAAATGTATGGTTCTCTAACACCATATTCCCTATACGCCACTTGGCGTGACGGGGGCACTTTACTTTTTTATTACAACGACCGTCTTCATTCTATTGATAAACGCCCACCTTTTGCTTTTTTCTATTTATTATTACAAATCTGGGACTGTTATTATATATTGTTTCATTTGCATGCAATACCACTCTCTCTCTCTCTCTCTCTCTCTCTCTCTCTCTCTGCGATCAGGACTCAATCAGAGTAGGACTCCAGACTCTCACACGAAGACAGCTGTCTATTTAAGCCTGTTAGATCCACTCTGCTTGAATGCCTGTTAAAACGTTGCACTGTGTTATGCGCCAGTGTCCCAGTGCATCTGATTTCAGCCAGCATTTTGTTCAGGTTTGCTTTCCATAGCCTTTTATTGTCCCCAATCTTCCTGCAAGGCAACAGTTGATCTTTTCTGTAGGGGAATTCTGCTCTTAGATGGTCGGACTCTCGCAGGTTTACGAGCACCATCTTCCAGAGTCACTAGAGGTGACTAACACACACATGCGACTTGGAATATGAGGAAACTGCAACAAGGAACACTTTTCAGGCATAGCCGTCAATTGTTCCGCCGCCTATCCCCATATACCGGTAATTCACGTCCTCTTGAATATATTATCGTCGTAGCACTTGATGATGTTAGGCTATCGTTGTTGACTCCAATTCCGAACATATAGACACACAGTTAATCGTCAAACTATCCCCGTCGCACATCAAACAGCAGACCTTAAGATTAGCGCACGGCCGGTCTAGGGAACCATTACGATGACGTAGCACACAACAATGTCGAACACACAATCTCGCTCCCTTTAGATTTCTGATTACTCTAGTGTAAGCAGCCTACGACGACCAAAACACGAAGCAAATTCCCTAACGAGGTAAAACTGCGGCTGACGAAGTAGTTTACATTAATGTGTAACATGGAAATAACTTACGTCAAGGAATTCCAACAACGGTCATGAACAGCACCAATGTGACGTAAAACGCAGATTAAGTCTAGACGGTGGAAGGTCTCATTCACAACACTTTATTTGTTAAAAACGGACTGTTGTCGGCCCACGACCTCGCTGTAGCTGCACAGATGTATTAATTATATCAACATTTTGACTTTAACGCAGAAAAGTGCAAAGGAGAACCGAAATTAATCAGACCCTGGATGCACTTTCTGCAGCGATCGAGAGGACGTGGACTAGATCCGCCAGCTTGGAGACTTCATGCATGCAATATGAATATTACGTTAAGTAAGAATTATTATTCTCACACAATGGCTGTAACAAACACACTAATAACAAAAGATAGAACGTTTATTTTTTTTTTCACAAAACAGTTAATACTCGTACCCTCAAAATATGCGTATTTGGTAAGTGTGTACATCGTTAACCAACAAGAGCAATTTCCATTGTCAAGTAACAAGAAATTATCCACATTAATGGAAAGAAAGTTATATGGAGTTTGTGTAAGCAAGAAAACAAACTAAGAGAAAATAAAGCTAACGAAATTAAAAGCAATATATCAGTTGGCTTAAGCTGCTCCAATTAGAATGTGCTCATCGCTTCAAATTCACACATTTGTTAAAATTGTATGCAAATATTCCTTTATCTTTACACACCATCTATTATGGACATTTTAGGTTGGGAAGTAGTAGACGGCATTAATGAACCGATGCGTCAAGCAGTAGGATGTGTGGTCTCAAAGATGATAACATGGGGAATAGACATACAGGTTTTATTAGAGAAATACAGGGGAGTCTTTTACGTCGTGTTTATTTATGTTCATTTTAAGATGCTACAACGGGGAGGTAAGAAAGTGGTAGAAGGAGAATCTCGACACGGAGACGAAGAGAAATCTTTATTTGTGTTTTACAACATTCTTTATGATTAACCGTGAGGTCACCGTGACTCTAGATACGCCTGGACCTCCATAGTTGAGGTTTCTAAGAAATGTAGAGAATATATTTACAAGGCTGAAAGGGTAACGGACTTTACAAGAAGTTGTTGTGACTTGAGCTCTATTTTGAATCCATTTCGGATTTTAACATAAAACTGAATTTTTAGATGATTTGTTGTCTTTCATCGTTCAGATTATGAATTGTGCTGCAGTTTATTTGGAATATGTGTGAATGTGAAACTTTTAAAATAGCCGAATCTCTGTATTTTATTTTATTTCCATCTATCCCCCTCAAACTATATTTGTAAACTAAATCCTTTATTAAAATCTGTCAGATATTCTAGCATGAAGATACATTGACAAATTCTTTCTCTAACTCCGGATCAATATACTCCATGAATGAAAAGTATTATATTTAAATATAATGTTCAATTAAAAGCACTCACAAACATGGGAGTCGGATTAGCACAGTGGTTAGAGAACTGGACTACAAAGAATAAGAGGTCGGGATTCGATCCTGATCGATGGCTTCAGGTTCACCCAGTCTTAAATGGTTACCGGTTTTTTGTTCTGGAAAAGTAAAATGGCACGGGCGTAATACCGACCACATTACCCCAGAAAATCATGTGCCAAAGGTCTATAAAAATTATAGTCACTAACACCATATTCGCTATACACCACTTGGCGTGACGGGGGACTTTACTTTTTTTCTTTAAATTCATAAACAAAGTAGATAACATGATCTGTTTAATTAGGAAAATTGATAGAGACGTTCGAGGGGTAACGGCATACAAATTGCTGAAAAGCTGATGATAAAGATGAAAGGAAGAAAAAAGGGAAATAGTAGTGTGGCAGTCAAGCCACAGTTAAATTACAGGTTACGTAGGTGAGGGACGACATTGCGCTGTCTGTTTCCTGTTCTCATCTTGTCTCGTTAAAGCTGGTTACTGGTGTTATGCAACGTTCTCTATTAGTTTCTTTCTGCTACGGTCTCAATATAGTTCTTACTTGTTATTTCATTATTGTTTTGCTTTGTAGTGTCAATTTTATTGTCTTGCATATCTTTGTTTGTGCATTTTGTGAAAGCCTACTGTACCGCAACGTCGGTTGATTTTGTATTGTCCCTCATGTAGATGAAAAGATGTATCCATATCACCTTTTGTTTTGTTTATTTTTTTTTCTTTCACCCACAGAAATTTGAACTTGATGACATTAAAAAGTTTACAAAATGGAGTCTGCTCCTCACACAACACAGGTCTGGAGAATGTTATCTATCGATGTGCAACAGCTTATTCATAAACAAAATGATCACATTTCAAGAAAAGATAACTTTTGATGAACTAAATCGGGACCAGCAGATAACGTAGAGTGAAGAAGTTGGTACAGGTCACGACTGATAGCCGACCGCTAGCTTCATGATCATGTCACCACAGCTCACCAAATGCCACGTAACTGACGTAACTGTGAGTGTTCATGACAAATATTTATACGCTACGCCAGTCAAAAGCGGATGAAAATGAAAAGCAAAATTCGTTCCAAAAATTGTCTTGACAAAATCGAATGTATGGGGTTGAAAAACGCATATATCGCAATTTGCTGTACATTTCTACACATCCGATGGAGCGTACACCATGTAGTTGAAGAGAAAATAGCATAAAAAGAAATAGTAAATACTGGATTCTTCTAGAATAAAAGAAGTTTGCACCAAAACGTAACGCAAGTGTTTTATGAAAATAAAATGACCGCTTATAAATTATAGTTCAGGCATACACTCGAAGGCAAGTGCAAATTAAGAAAAGAATAGCGCAGAGGAATGTGCAAATTCCAAAGAAGTTACTTGTAAAAAAATGAAATGCAAATACAACAAACTTGAGTACTGAACAGAAACACTCAATAACGGAGGAACAGAATGCGACAAAATGATGAACGGCGCACTATAGAAAAAAATATAGAAATAATAACTATTGAAATCAAACAGAGCATTGGCAGGTGACGTTTTGAAGCACTTTCACTCAAAACAACAAAATGAGACGAGCCAACTGAGCTGGAACAACGAAATAATTGTTAAGTTTCCATAAAAGGAAACATTGCAGACCACAACAGCTGGAAAGGAATTTATTTTTTTTAAACTCCTTATCCCAGCAGCCTCAATGGAATCATTATAACCAAAACTCTTCCAAGCACTTATCTCGAAACTAAAGAAGGATCAAGTAATGAAAGTTTCATGGATCACATTTTTCCATAAAAATATCAGAATGGCGAAGAGATAAATGCACCCAAACAATATGTTTAGAAATTAATAACGGCTTAAAGGCAGCAAACATAGAGACGACATTTATAAAATAATTAAGTTCTTTTGAAATAAAAAATAAAAAACAGCTATTGAAACAAAAAAAAATAACCTTTCACACTAAATTCCTAATAAGGTCTGTCAGAGTTGCCAGATCAGGATAATAACAGAAGCGTACCAACGATGAGCATTATCAATCATCCTATCTTTGACTGATAAAGTCTGACTGATAAAAACTTACTAATAAGTTAGACAAGAGAAAATGTAACTAGAGAACCATTATAATAAAGTTTATACAAAGGTGAATACGCCAGTATCCTCTTTAGATTGCAACACTTTGAAAAAAAAAATCAAAATAGTGGAAATGGCAGGCTGGTAAGTTTAACTTAGTTGACAGGTCATCTCTCTCCAATTAGGATAATTGAATAGTACTCAGATTCCCGCGTCAATATTTCCCCTAGCGTGCACCGTCACCTACTAGCTGTGGCACTGACGACGGTTTCAGCTCCGACATACTAACGCCGTGGAAGACCTTTCAAATGAAGTGCATACGAGACCTCCAGTTTTTCGTTTTTATCCTGGAGAACTAGATATAAGATTTCACTATCGAAAAACCGGAGAATGGTGGGGCGGGGAGGGGTAAAGCTAAGAAAAATCCATGAATTGGAAACGCGAAATATATACAGCCCGTGACGGGGTTTGAACCGGAGACTTTCTTGTTCAGAAGCTGACGTCATACCTCCAACCCGTCATCCGGGACAACCTGCTTCAGTGAGATTAGTGTAAACATCACCAAGGAGATACTTTAACCATGAATTATTCGATGAAAGTGCATGAGCACCTATGCATGTACCCAACACCCTATTTGCTGTTCTAAAAATGCAACAGCAACGAAGCTGCTGTATTCGTACTACATATCTATTAATGTGCCTGTACATTTCATAATTATTATATATACATTCATATGTATCTATGTATACGCATGTATTTATGCGTTCAGTGTAAATGAAAGCCTTCATCTAAAACACATAAAGGCTACAGTTACCAGGTCACAGATCGCATCTCAGGCAGCCGACGAGAACATCACTTATGTATCGCGATCCTTGCGTTGTCATAAAGATGCTATCATCGTTGCTTTGAACAAAGTGCGCTATGTAACGAAATAAAAAGAAAATAAACAAAGAATAACATGATGTGTACGAAATTAAAGTTAGACACATAAACAAGACTACAAATGTCTAGTTAATAAAAAAAAAAAAGATACCAACAAGTGCATTAATGTAACTGTTACATTTAAATCATAAAACAATGTAAACAATAATTCTCTCTCCACTGTTAGTTTAAACATTTTACTCTAATTTATACTAAAGTAGGTGGGACTAAAGGTAGACGAAGGTAGAACAAAAGCAAGACCTGAATCAGATACAAAGTTATTTTATGGAGAATTCGCGACATTACAGAACATGGTAATCCGAAAAGGACAACAGATAGACCAGTAGATCGTGGAAAATAAAAGGCTCGGCCGACGACTCGGAACTTGCGGTGGTCAACACTCATAAGTGAAACCTAATATCGATAGTTATAGTAATAGGGAACTTTTTACATAGAGTTTCTCATCAGGAGGCGAAGTGCTCATGGAAAAATGCTCCCGTCGAGCAAGTGTTTCGTTGCGCTTTAGGGGAGGTGGGCTCGCCTGGTCATGACTCCTAGGCGTATACATCCTGCTATATTGAAGGGCCTTTATGTGTTTGTTGAGCTGGTAGAACTTTTCTGTTGGCGTTATTCACTCCAGCCTTATCCATCGTGCAGCCATTTCATGCAACGCTTTCTTGTGTCGCCAGAAGTAACGCCCTTGACCTTATACTATCTTGCATGAGGAAAGAACATGTACCATCGTCTGTCTTCCGTGAGAGAGGGGATCGATCGTTATCCGCTTTTGACCACCATAGCATGTCGCCGTGACCAAATCAACGCCTGTTGTTTTGCAGTTAATTTGAGACTTTCGCGTGCTTCGTTTACTGTTGCTCACGATTGCCATTTCCGATCGTCTTCAAAATGGGCTCAAACAAGGCTGGCTCAAGGTACCGGCAACTCGGGCGGTTGCCCTGGGCGTGACATGTACTTTGGGGCGCCATCAAGGGTCTTCCAAAATGTTTCTTTTTTTCCCTGAAGTTATAGGTATCAATTGCTGAGACGTCGCATTGCGCGCAGTTATACCATGAATAAGATTCATTTTAGTCAAAAGGCTGACGGACACGTGGCCGAGACAGAGTAATTAAGCACAATGTGAAGAAGTAATAAGTCTTTTAAGACTGCCAGCACCACAAAGATAATATATTTAATGGCTTATGTTAGGGTAGGTTTGTGACAGATATGTGGGCCTAGTTAAGTATGGACAATACATTGGATCAGAAGTTTCGTGCTGACTTGAGTCTCAATTATTATATGCTGAATATTCTGTGATCTTTCAGGCTGAAACGCAGCAGGAGACTTGGAAGTCATGACACAGGTGAGTCACTTCCCCGCCATCCTTACCACGCCCCCGAGTATCAAGAAGCTAAAACGTTGAAATACTTGCTCGATGTGGATTTTTTTTCTGATGATCATTTTGCCGTCTACTGCACGGTTCTGTATAAAGAGTTCAGCATCATCATCATATTTCGTGAGGTGAGATGCAGAATAGCACAGACTAAAGCCGCATCACAACGAACAAAAAAATATATTATGCTAACCCTTCTTATCAATTGAAATATTAAAAAAATAAGAGACAACATGATATATCAACAGAAAAAATTAAGAAAAGAGAAGACAGAGGTAAGAAAAAAGAAAAGATTTGGGATAGTTAAAGAGAATGGTTAGTTAGGAAATCAACAATAGAACAGATAAATAGATGTAGAGTAAGAAAGCTATGGAGAGCCATGATCACCTATTCTAGCAGACACGGTACCTGATGATATTTCTCTCAACTTCCCTAATCATCGCACCACATTCTAGACGACGACATGTCTCCACATTAAAACACAATATGTCTCGTATTCGGGAAGTGCAAAACCACACAGAACACATGGACAAAGCTTAAGTGTAAAGTGAAACATCTTCTAATGATATCTGTACGACCACCATCGTACTTTTACTACATGTGTGATGTGTGTATGTGTTGTTTTTCTTTTATGAACTCCATTAGTTGCTTCTGGCAAACTTGGTGCTACAGAAGTATTGTCTCAAATAGTCTGATGGTATAAATGGATCAAGACAGATATAGACATGGAGATTAAAGTCAGGAAACATTGAGATAAAAAGATCACGTCCTGAGGACATCTGTCGAAAATGTAACCATTCGAATGGCTGGAAACTTGAGATAACAAACGAAGGCAAAAAGCGGAGAAGACGACTTGGGGGGTAAACAGAGAAGGGTTGGGGGGGGGGGAGGTGTCTTGGCAGGTTGTGAGGAATGGTGAATTAGGAAAAAAAACAGTATAATTTAGGGTTATATTAATAATAAAAATAGTATAGTTGAGGGTTATATTAATAATAAAAATAGTATAGTTGAGGGTTATATTAATAATAAAAATAGTATAGTTGAGGGTTATATTAATAATAAAAATAGTATAGTTGAGGGTTATATTAATAATAAAAATAGTATAGTTGAGGGTTATATTAATAATAAAAATAGTATAGTTGAGGTTTATATTAATAATAAAAATAGTATAATTGAGGGCTATGTTAATAATACAATAGTATAATTGAGAGGTATCATCATCATCATCGAGTGCCGTCTCCGCAACGAAGGTTGGCTACCATGGAGCGCCATTCTGCTCTGTCTTTTGCTTTGGTGGTGCAGGTTGTCATAGGCTGATTTGTCCATCTTTTGATGTTACTCGTTCATGTTAGTCTTGGTCTGCCTCTGTCTCTGTTACTTTGTATTTTCCCCTCCAGGATTACTTTTATTAGGCTGTTGTGTCTTTTAACATGGCCCAAAAATCGCATTTGTCTTGTTTGAATTGTGCTTAGTAGTTATCTTTTCACTTTTAGTTGTTTTAAGACTCCATCGTTTGTTTTCTTTCCCTTCCATCTAATTCTACCTATTCTTCTATATATCCACATTTCAAAGGCTTCAATTCTCTGTTCTGTTTTAATTTAGAGTTATGCTAACAATATACAGTTGTATAATTGAGAGTTATGTTAACAATATACAGTTGTATAATTGAGAGTTATGCTAACAATATACAGTTGTATAATTGAGAGTTATGCTAACAATATACAGTTGTATAATTGAGAGTTATGCTAACAATATACAGTTGTATAATTGAGAGTTATGCTAACAATATACAGTTGTATAATTGAGAGTTACGTTAATAGTAAACTGGTACAATTTAGAAATGTGAATAATACAAATAATATAATCGAGAGTTAAGTGAACAATAAAAATGGTACAATTAAGGGTATGTGGACAAATTAGAATAATTTATGGTTATGTGAATAAGAAAAACAGTATAATTGAGGGTGATGTGAATAATAATAAAAAAAAAACTATAATTGAGGCTAATTAACAAAACTAAAGATCAATTCTAGAACTTGAATCGGTGAAGAGTAACAGCTGTAACATTATTTTATACTTTAAGCAAGCGTTTTATGTGATGTAGAAAATGATCTATATATTAGCATTAATAATCATAAACATGGCTTCTTATGTGTCAACTGAAACGGTCCACAATGCGTTCCAAAACCTTTTGTAATTCTATATTTTATAAGTAATTGAAAGCTAGATTTGTCGTCAGCTTATATTCGCCTGTTATTGTCGTTGATAACTATAATAAAGCTATAGAAAGCAGTATCAGGGTTTTATAGGCCTAGTACATTACTATTTTCTAATTTAGATCGGTCGGATGTAAAGCTTCGGTAAAGTTGAGTAAAAAAAAAAAAAGATATATAACCATCGGAAATAAAACCATAGGAGTTAGTGTAAGACCAATACTGAAATACATATAAAAAAAGGGTGAAATAGTCCGTCTACTTAGATTATCTTATGACTCCAGCCATTGCACTATAAGGCATACTAAAAAGAGTAGATATCCTCTTATTAAATTCTACAGATTATCACCAATAGACAGTTCCTCGCAGTTGCCCGTGTCTACGATATATGACTGCATGTGATTTAGACAAGCCAGGTTGTCTTCCCTAATGGACAATTGTCAAGGTGGAGAAAGTTTAAAGTTTTATTTTTCCACGCTTTATGCATAAGGTTAACACTGCTGGAAGGCATAGATTAGTTAGAGGGGCATATGTTGAGTGATTGGTTCTATGGCAGTCCACTGACAACTCCCATGATGTTGGTATGTATGTGGCTGATTTGTCCTGACAATTTATGCCTAGACGATATTGGTATTACATCAAGGTTCTCTGATCAATGCAGTCAGTTCGTTCCTGAGAACCGCCTCATTGCCCGCTTTGACTTCTTAAAACCCAAATGGGACAAACTATTTTGAATGCTTTCCCTAGTTGAACTTCATATTTCTATCTTATAGTTTCACTTATACGTTTATGAACCCTTGTATACATTAGCATTCATATTATACTTTAATGGTAGCTCATGGTTCCATATCAAAGGTTAATTAGGCATCTCGTTTTATTTGGGCTTTTTAAAAAGTATCATACCTTTTTTCTCGCAATTTTAAGTTTTACTTACTCTGAACTTGTTAGATTTGTCTTCTGCTGTGTTTTAGTTTGTCTTCAGATAAAAGTCTTTCAGAGGGGGAAAATACATTGATTTGTTTAGTCATGTTTTATTTGCAAAACTACATAAAAACAATTTTATTTGTTATTTTATTATTGAGAAACAGACCCATAGTAAAAGAGGCTGATAAAATCATGGAAAGTGTCAGGACGATAATCATATGCTACATTAAGCCCATTTGATGTTAGACTTCTTTCACCGACTACTCAATCAAGAATATCTCCTTCAACATGCTGCCTGACGCATCTTTCTGCATCTCTTGTCACAATGCACTTAATTCTTCCACTCGTTTCTCCTCAGATAGGAGACTATACTCGCTCTGACCCACCACCCGCTTCTTCCCTTCCCTCCCCCTACCCCTTTAGCCTTTGTTCCTGTAATAGCGGCTGTTCGGATTAACTTTCACTACCCTCTCCGTTTTTCTTCTCTTGTCCTTTTCTTGTGTTTCAACTCGTAGTCATTCCCCCATCCCCGCGCTCACACAATGAGGTGCTTTGAATACCACACACATGGGAAGTTTTTTCCTAAATTATATTTTCTTATTTATTTTCTTTAGTTTTCTTTACTGCTTATAATACAGGTCAATTATATTACAGTTCCTTTGTGTGTCCGTCTGTCTGTGTTTGTTGTTGTTCTGTTCTCTATGTAGACCGAAACGTATAGTTTTGTGTTGTTGTATTGTTCCACTGTATAAAGCTGTCACAACACATTGTGTCCCACTAAACTCCATTAGCAGAATTATTTTCTTCTTAAAATATAAATCTCCCCCCCCCCCAAAAAAAAAAGTGTACCTGAAGTATTCATTGTTAAAATGTATCATCATTCTAATAGCCATACCGGCTGAAGTAAGTGAGCATGTCTCTCTCCATAATTGTATGTCTCTACTGTCGTAATCTGTTTCTATGTTGATTTCCTATCAAGCGAATCTCATAAATCGCTTGGTATATTTTCATTCTGCACTTCTTTATTTGGCTATCCTTATTGCCTCAGTATAATGGGTTTCTTTCACTTTAGAAGCCCATTAATGATAATCGTTTTATCTTTAGTTTTGATAACTAATATCCTTGTACCCTTGGCCTCGCTTAGAAACTCCTCTTTTCTGTTTTTAGCTGCCCTTATTATTTTGAATATCACATAAAAATATATTTATGTGTCCTCCAACGATTGTCTGGTCTGGTTTTTTTCCCTCGAAATGTCAAGGACTCATTTTATAAAATACATCTTGATCGACTCTACATAAAACTTAAGAGCTCTTGTTTACTTCCATCGTCAACAACATGCCCCTGGAAATGCTTGAGCTATTCTGCATTAATAAATCATCATCATCATCGAGTGCCGTCTCCGCAACGAAGGTTGGCTACCACGAAGCGCCATTCTGCTCTGTCATGTTTGAATGTGCGTAACTGTTTAATTAGTGAGAAAAAACACACATTGCATTTAAATATGCTCATTGTTTTAAAAAAGGAACATAACATCTTTGAACAGCTTCCTTAACCATTCGAGTATATATACATGCATATATGTGATAATAGTACACATGGATGTGATACGAGTAGTGTATTATAATAGATTGAGATTGCTCGACAAATCAGGAGGTGAACACTGAGTGAATGTATATCATGCATTTGGTAAACATATTTTTAACAACACTGAGAGACCGACAGATTGGAAACGAACTATATTATTTCTAATAACTAAACAATCCAGCCTAAACTAATGCATCAGTTACCAGTTACAGAATAGTTGCATTAATCAGCCATGAAAACAAGATCATGTTTAAAATTATCATGGTAGAATCCATAGACAATTAAAAGAGGAAATAAACTTTCAGGCTTGTTTTCTACGAGAAAGAGAAGCAAAAGACCTTACAAGATAAACAGAATCGCAAAATAAGGAGAAGAGAACACGAATTTGGTTACAATCTTTACTGATTACACAGATGCATTTGATTTCATGTGACATCAGATATAGTGAAAAATAATAACAAATATGAGTACTCAACCCTCCCAGCAGACATGGACAAAAAGACTTTATAAATATCAACAAGTAGGCGTGTACATTGAAACAAATAATACATCAAACTGGTTTTGTATAGGACAAAGAGTTTGACAAAGATGCTTATTACCAACTTAACCTTTTAACATGTATACAGAAAATATTAGAAATGTCAAAGAAGCTATTAGTATGTACTACTTTGACGCTATAATGACTGGAGATCATGCGCGGCCTGAAATACGATACACTGATAATACAGAACCTTTATCCACCTCAAGCGACATTATGAAATTGATAATATCAGTCCAGTGTAATAAAATGCAGCATTTTTATGCCAATAAAACAAACACTAAAAAGCTTTACAACAGAAAACACAGATATAAACATGGATACAACTAATAACAGTAATAATTGACAAATATTAGAAGGAGTAGGCAGTTTTGAATATATTGATTCATTGATAACAACTATAAAACAAATCAAAAGATGGCTGGACATCAAGTACCGGGCCTGCTGGCGTAGGTGATCATGTCTCTCCACAACTTTCGATCTCGACAGTTATTTATCATTTCTGTTGTTGACCTTCTGCCAAGAAATTCTCTTAAGCTGTCTGGTATTTTTCTCTTTGCTTCCCTCTATCTCTTCGTCCCTCAATTTTTCCAGTTGTTACAATATATTCCTGTTGTTCTCTTCTCATTACATGGCCAAAAATGATGATTGTTTCTTCCTAATATTGGAATTAGCTCTCTTTTTGCTTTGACCTCATTCAGAACATTTTCATTACTCTTCTTAGCTGTCCATGGTATTCTCAACATTCTTATGTAAAACCAAATTTCTACAGAATCCAGTGATTTTCTTACTTTTGTCCTATTGCCCATGATTCACACCCATATGTTAAGACTGGCTCTATATAACATTTAAGAACTCTTTTTCTTGTTTCTATTGTCAAAAATGGATTGCATAGTATCTTCCTTATTTTCTGGAAAGCTGTTTATGCCTGAGCTATTCTGCATCTCACCTCTTTTGTATATCTTATGTCTGAGGTTTACAAAGTTCCCAAATATTTAAATTCATTTACCTGTTTTAATATTGTTCCACTCGTCTTTATTTTGCACTGAGATGGCTGTTACAATTACTTCTGTATTTTGCTATTAAGGCTAAGTCCTTTATTTTTGCTTTCTTTCACTATAATGTCCAACATTTCTTGTCACTCATTTTTACTCTTAGCGATTAAGACTGTATCATCAGCATCATCATCCTGTGCCATACCGGTTGGCGTAGGCGATCATGTCCCTCCACAATCTTCTATCTACAGTGCATCGTATCAGTTCTGTTGTTGACTGCTTTCCATGCCATGACTCCAAGCTATCCAGTATTTTCTCTCTTTGTCGCCCGCGATCTCTCTTTCCATTTATTTTGCCAGTTGTAACCAAGTATTCCAACTTTCCTCTTCTCATGATGTACCCGAAAAATGTTGATTGCTTCTTTCTGATGTTTTTTAAGAGCTCCCTTTTTGTGTTGGCTTCTTTGAGAACTTCATCATTGGTCTTTTTAGCTGTCTAGGGAACTTTCAACATTCTTCTGAGAAATCCCATCTCTGTGCCTCTGATCGTCTTTTCATTTGTTTGTCTATTGTCAATGATTCGCTTCCAGAATTCCAGGTCAGAATTCGTTCTATATAGCATCGATGAACTCTCTTTCTCATTTCTATTGACATAGATTTGTTGCATAAGAGATTTTTCATTTTCTGAAATGCCATTTTGGCCTGAGCTATTCTGCTTTTTATTTCTGTGGTGCATCTCCCATCTGATGTTATTATTGTGCCCAAGTATTTGAAACGTTGCACTTGTTTCAGATTTGTCTCGTTTATTTTTATACTGCATGATGGTGGTGATTGTTTCTTCGATATAACCATTACTTCTGTTTTCTTACTATTCAGACTGAGACCTTTCTTGTTGCTTTCTTTTACTATTATGTCTATCATTTCTTGTAGTTCGTTCTCTGTCTCTGCTATTAAGACTGAGTCATCCGCATATCGCAAATTATTTATGTTGTGACCGTTGACTTCAATTCCTTTTTTGTCTACTATTGATTTCATAATATATTCGCTGTAAAGTGAAAACAAATCCGGCGACAGAACACAGCCGTGTCTGACTCCTTGCTTTATATATTGGAATTGTCCTGTTTGGTTGTTAATTCGTATAGCTGCTGTTTGTTGCCAGTACATGTTTTTTTATGATTCGCAGATCTTTGCCATCAATGTTTAATTTCTCCAGCATATTAATTATTTCCACATGCTTTACTTTGTCAAATGCTTTCGTGTAGTCTATAAAGCACATATATAGATCTTTCTTTACTTCTATAGATCTTTCTATCAATATTCTTAAGATGTATATTGCATTATTGGTGCCCTTTCCTTCCACAAATCCACATTATTCCTCAATTATTTCTCATTTTATTTTGTTCTCTACACGTCTCATGATTATTCTTAGTAATATTTTAGTCATATGGTTCCTGAGACTAATAGTGCGATGATCTTCACAAGCAGTGGCTCCTGACTTCTACGGTATGGCTACAAAGATAGATTTTAGTAGATCTTAGGGTATGTGTCCAGTGTTATATATGTCATTGAGTAATTTTGTTATGACTTGTACTCCCAGCTCTCCTAATGCATTTATCTCTTCGATTGTTATATTGTCAGGACCTGGAGCTTTGCCTCTTTTCATGTGTTGAATTGCGTCCTCCACTTCACTCTGCATTATTGGTGGTCCTGTGTCTTCATTTGAATTGTTTAATTCTGGTCTTTCATCCTCATAGAGTTGATTGATATATTCTATCCATTGTCTTCTCCTGTCCCATTATTATATTTCCTTCCTTTGATTTCACACATCCTGAAACTTTGACTTCTTTTCTTCCTGTTAATTCATTTAACTGATTGTGCATAAATTGTGAGTCTTTCTTTTGTTGTTTTTCCATTTCTTTACATTTCTGTTTTAACCATCCTTCCTTTGCTTCACTGTACTTGTTTTGGATCTCCTTGTGCAATATTTTGTATGTCCGTTCTTCTTTTTTATGTTTTCTCATGAAGTCTCCATTAACGTCGTTAGCTGTAAATAGAAGGTTGTGATTTGTCATGATTATTCCAAGCAATTTAAGAAGGTAGTTATCATCAGCATACCTTAGATTATTTATACTATGAGCTCCAATTGTTATTCCAGGCATGCCCCTTATGGATCTTAAAATAATCTTACTATAAATATTAAACAAATCTGGTGACAGCACACAACCTTGTCTAACACCCTGTTTAATTATTTTATTATTTGTACGCGAAATATAGTAAGGAAAATAATATAGCAACACAACGGAGGTTTTTAATAGCCTATTTTTTTCTTATTGCAACATGTTGCCGTGAAACATGCACAGTTGACAGATGTTCTGGAAAATGTACCAGTATCTCTAAATCAGTAGTGGCCAACTAAATGTTGACCGAGAAACTGGACGTAAGGGCCAAACTTAAGAAAATCGTTAACAATTGTATTATGTCATTTCGTAATATATAAATAATGCTTGCACTGTGACGACATATTTTATCACTTGCAGCAAAACAATTAATTTTTTTTGCAAAGTACCTTTTTACGATTTCGTTGTGAATTTTGTTTCCTGTGACAGTTTCCACCAGTGATCTGAAGTCTATTTCCACTTGTAACGCAGTGAGTCGAGGTCATGGGATAATGCAGAATCAGCGATTCTGTTCCGGGTCTTGGATTTCATTAGTTTCATGGCAGCAAATGTCTCGCAGAGATATGTGCTACCTAATATAGAGCACACTAGTGATTTGTGCTACCAAATATAGAGAACACTAGTGATATGTGCTACCAAATATAGAGTACACCAGAGATGTGTGCTACCAAATATAGAACAGACTAGCGATTTGTGCTGCCAAATATAGAACACATTAGCGATTTGTGCTACCAAATATAGAGCACACTAGTCATTTGTGCTACCAAATAAAGAGTACACCAGAGATATGTGCTACCAAATATAGAACACACCTATAGTACCTATTTTCTCAGAAGTTGGTAACATTTATTTGGAGCAATTCCCACAAATCAGTCCCTAATGAGTTTAATGAAGAAGGAGTGACACTGAAGTTCACAAAAACTCTAGCTGAACCTAGTTCACAAAACTCTAGCTGAACCTAGTTCACAAAGCTCTAGCTGAACCTAGTTCACAAAACTGTAGCTGAACCTAGTTCACAAAACTCTAGCTGAACCTAGTTAACAAAACTCTAGCTGAACCTAGTTCACAAAACTCTAGCTGAACCTAGTTCACAAAACTCTAGCTGAACCTAGTTCACAAAACTCTAGCTGAACCTAGTTCACAAAACTCTAGCTGAACCTAGTTCACAAAACTCTAGCTGAACCTAGTTCACAAAATTCTAGCTGAACCTAGTTCACAAAACTCTAGCTGAACCTAGTTCACAAAGATCTAGCTGAACCTAGTTCACAAAGCTCTAGCTGAACCTAGTTCACAAAACTCTAGCTGAACCTAGTTCACAAAACTCTAGCTGAACCTAGTTCACAAAACTCTAGCTGAACCTAGTTCACAAAACTCTAGCTGAACCTAGTTCACAAAACTCTAGCTGAACCTAGTTCACAAAACTCTAGCTGAACCTAGTTCACAAAACTCTAGCTGAAGTTCTCATGGTTCAAGCCGCACTGTGACTTAAATAGGTTATTAAAAATTCAATTTATGGTCGAAACATTTCAAAATCTTGAAATCGTCGATCAAAATAAGAAATTAACTGTTCAATGTCAGCTGTGTACCTACTGAAGTTAGCACTTTCCATACTTGACAACAACAGTTTACAACTGGGACAATATGAAAAGATCATTCTCTTGCAAAGACTGTCTAAATAGACTCAGTTTCTTTTTTAAAAAAACCATCAACATAACCCATCATTTGAAAAAAATTGGTTTGCTTTTCCCATTGTAGCTGCAAATTCATTAAAATTCAAATGTTGTTATATCTGTGTGATACGCCAAGTTATGAACCAAATTAAAGTCTTTGAGTTTATGTTGAAGATCGATGGAACATGGTAAGTTGTCTTGCAGGAGTCAAAAATGTCATCTTTAAGTGCAAAAAGAAGTATTAAACATTTACCTCGACTAAGCCATCTCTTAGGGAGCCGCGATAGCTCAGTGGTTAGTGAACTGGACTACCACGGACAAGGGGTAGGGTTCGATCCCAACCGACGGCTCCGGGTTCACCCAGCCTTAAATGGGTACCGGATTTTTTCTGGAAAGTAAAGCAGCACGGGCGTAATACTGACCACATTACCCCAAAAATCATGTGCTGAAGGTCTGTAAAATATAGGGTCACTAACACCATATTTCCCTATACGCCACTTGGCGTGACGGGGTACTTTACTTTTACTTTTAAGCCATCTCTTACTCGTGTATGAAAATGATATAAACTTCATCTGATTTAGAGAGCCGTGTCCTCTTCTCATCAAAATGTGTTAGTTTTACAACAGCAGTCATTGTGTCTTTTAGGTTTGTGGACTTTGCAAAAAAGGCCCCTTGATGAGATATGCAATGTAGGCACGTCAATATAAGTACGTCAATGTAAGTACGTTAATGTAGGTACATCAATGTATGTACGTCAATGTAGATACGCCAACTTGCTTCTGTTTCAGAAGTCTAACATAATCAATATTTGCCACAATAAAAGCTTTACAATCATCGGTAAACACTGTAAACAATATTTTAAAACCAGCAAATTCTTCTATGGCACTTTGATGTGCAGAAATTATATCCACCCCTCTACAGGTGTCAAGCAACGAGCAAATCTTTCCACAATTCTTCAATAACAGTAAAATCCTTCTGGATTACTAACAAAGTGAACAAGTCTGCTAGTGTCAGTGATATCACAATTTTCATCAATCATTAACAAACAAATATTGGCAATTTTTAATTGAAGATTTTAAACTTTGAGACAAAAATCTCGACCAGTGTCTTTTGTTCTTCTAGCTAAAGTTTGTTTCGAAACGATACAGATTCAACTTCTTTTACTAACTTTTCTACACTCTACGCCTTTGCCATTTGAATTACACATTTTAAAATAAAATCTCCATCAGTCAACGGTTCTTTTGATTTTGCAAGCTCATAACTAATCTCTAATAGTTCTCAAAGAGGCCAACACAAAAAGGGAGCTCTTAAAAAACATCAGAAAGAAGCAATCAACATTTTTCGGGCACATCATGAGAAGACTAAAGTTGGAATACCTGGTTACAACTGGCAAAATAAAAGGAAAGAGAGATCGCGGACGAAAAAGAGAAAAAATACTGGATATCTTGGTGTCATGGCATGGAAAACAGTCAACAACAGAACTGATACGATGCACTGCAGATAGAAGATTGTGGATGGACATGATCACCTACGCCAACCGGTATGGCACATGATGATGATGATAACTAATCACACATGAAACAATGAGCAATGATTCTTTCATTAATTTACATTTATATATCTACATTGTTGTTGATTCAACTTTGCACTCAGTTGATCAATCAAAACTTCAAAGCTCCACCGCTATATGTTTCTCATACATTTTCTGATGATTTGTGGCATATTGGCCTTTTAAGTTACGTCCCTTTAATACACGGCTAACACATGAATGAAAAGTAAACACCGAGGTTTACAGTCCTTATTGACAATGAAGAAATAATCTAATTTTCAATCAGGTTTAAATATGGTGTTTTCACAATCCACTTTTCTACTTTTGAACATTTCTTTTTACAAATAGAAACTCACATCAGAGCTACAAGCCACAGAATGTTGTTCCACACTTGTCAGTAACAAACATAGAACTGAGATTGTAAATAAAGCGAAAGATTGTAATAAAGCAACAGATAAGTCATTTTATTGACAGACGATGGGGCAAAATTACAGACAGTAATCGTGCACATCAATAGAAATGAAGGAGATCAGTGAAAGATTTTGAATTTTACTTCTAACTTCAAAGGCAGACATGGCGCCAAATGCCACCCCACCTCACCCCGGTTTCCCTCCAAACCTCATTAACTCTTTTCCGCGATTAGAAAGAGACCGTCCAAGTCCAGCACATTTTTACCTAGCCAAAGATCTTACCTTTTCACCAATTGACAGAAAAGCAACTTTTCAGCGCCAACTATAAACAAAGCTTTAGATTATAGTCACCATCAATAATTTGTTGTTTTTAATCGATTGGAACTTTGAAAAATAGCGTTTCACAAAATTAAAAATATCTTATGCAACAAATCTATGTCAAAAGAAGTGAGAAAGAGGGTTCATCGGTGCTATATAAAACCAATTGTGACCTAAGGAAGCGAATCATGGACAGTAGACAAACAAATGAAAAGACGATTAGAGGCCACAGAGATGGGATTTCTCAGAAGAATGTTGAAAGTTCCCTGGGCAGCTAAAAAGACCAATGAAGAAATTCTCAAAGAGGCCAACACAAAAAGGGAACTCCTTAAAAACATCACAAAGAAACAATCAACATTTTTCGGGCACATCATGACAAGAGGAAAATTTGAAAGTTTGGTTACAACTGGCAAAATAAAAAGAAAGAGAGATTGCGAACAACAAAGAGAGAACATACTGGAAAGCTTGGTGCCATGGCATGAAAACAGTCAACAACAGAACTGATACGATGCACCGTAGAAAGATGATTGTGGAAGGACATGATCGCCTACGCCAACCGGTATGGCACATGATGATGATGATGGAACTTTGGCTTTTCATTATGGGTATTTATTGTAGCAGTTTCTATGGACGCTTCAAGGGCCAAGGAAAATATACTGATGGGCCGGATGTGGTCAGCGGAGCCTCCATTTGTCCATCTCTGCTAGAAATGCAAATATTACAGAAGAATAACCAGAATTACATAGAACAATACAAATAATATGTTCCAAGAACTTAGAATTCAAGAAATTGAGATATTGAGTTATTAATTATTTGCGGGTCATCATCATTGCACTCCGAATATGTCCATAGGTGCTCAGATCCCCTCCTCAGCAAGTCCCGTAGTGTCCAGCGACTGACGACTCCAGTAATGTGTTGGTTGATAAGTCTTCTTACAAGGCCACTAAGTTTCTCGTTTCTGGCTGTGCCCATCTCAACTCCCATCTCTTTTATCCGAAGGAGTGACGTGGACTCATGGTTATCGAAGCCCTGTGTCCTTCAAACTTCCGGGAGGGCATTGATGATGTCCGCCCGATCCATTGGTTGACCGTCCTCAACAATAACGCAGCTAGTCAACCTGTCATTTCTGGCTGTGCCCATCTTAACTCCTATCTCTATCATCCGAAGAAGTGACGTGGATTTGTGTTTATCGAAGTCCTGTGCGCTTTCCACATCTCGGAGGGCGTTTATGATGTCACCCGATCCATTGGTTGCCCGTCTTCAACGACAGCGCAGCTAGCCAGCATGTCCGCTATTTCATTTCCCCGTACTCCCGCATGTCCAGGGACATAGACAAATGTGGCCTTACGTATTTTCGATTTCTGCAACGACTCTAACCATTGCATGCGTACAAAGCCCACCTCCACTTTTTTATCATGCTCATCGAATCACTCAGTATACATGCGTGGGTGTAGTCTTGTGACTCTAACCAGTTGAATGCCTTAGTCACTGCCATCACCTCTATTGTCATGCTACTCGTGGTCATCACGTATGCACCAATGTCTTCTTTGACCATTCTGCCTGCCGAGCGTGCTGTAAATGCCCATGCACTTCTTTGGTGTCGTATTACAGATCCGTCTGTATAGATGACTGCATCTGTGATAACACCGATGAGACCATTGACCTCCGCATCAACCACGACTGAGTTCTGTTCCCTACTTTTCCAGTCGAGTGTGACAATACACGAGAAATTCCCCTTGAATGACGACAGGCACCAGCATCCACTCCTCGCCAACGTTGATATTGGTAAGCCCATAGACCTGTTTCCAGAAATTTGATTGACAAACAATTAAAAAAAGCAAGGAATAAAATATCATTTTCGTTTTAGGAAATGTCATATGGGCCAGAGAAGTTAATTATGGAGGGCATATTTAAAAGTTAAACGAGAAAGAAGAAGATCTAGGGAAAAAAGTGGGTATTAAACATCACAGATGAACTGGAATTAATGGATGTTAGCTGGAAATGGACATCTCGTGAATGGCAGAGAACATTTCAGAGTAGTTATCATGGGAGCCTGGTGCAAAGAAGGACAAGTTTGTGGGGAATTTATGGCGATGGCGATTAAAAAAAAAAAAAAAAAAAAAATATATATATATATATATATATATATATATATATTGAGAGAGAGAGAGAGAGAGAGAAAGAAAGGATATTGAAAAACATAAACAGAAAATCATAACATAAATATTCACAAACAGCCTGACTTTAAATTTATAAAACAGCTTCAGACTTCTAGGAAGTTATAAAACACAAAAAAGACACTCATTGGCACAATGCTTTGTTCTGAACCTAAAAGTTATATTTTTTGCATGTCATCCATCTAAATTATTCTGTGTACGTTTGCTGAATTATAGAAGTGCACTGAGCACTTTCAATTCACTCTATTATATAACGAAAGTGTGCTACAAAAATACAGTCTTGTTAAAAGCAAAAGAAAGTATGAGGGTTCTACACTTTTAGATTCTTCACAACACAAGTTGTGTACCAAGGACATTTACCCATATAACAAAAATGAAAACAAAATTATCCTGCATTTTTCTTCTCTGTTTGGACTATTTGAATGTTAATCTCTTAGAAAAAGAGACTTTGAATGGTAATTTGAGATAGAAATAACGATATTCTTATTGGGTCCGTTGCAAGGCTCTTTTAAGGTTTATACAAAAGTATAAAATGTATCAATTGCGTCAATTGTTTGACACTGTTTATTTTATATACATCATATTGAATACTGGGTTATAGTTAATGTTGCATGATTTGTGGGTCATATTTGACTCTATTCGTCTAGTGTACAGTACAGCAAAAAAACGAAAATTTTGGTCGCCATAATGTTTTGGATTTCAAGAAATGTGTATTGTATTTTATTTCTTACTTTTGTAATAGTAAGTAAAAATGTGTTGTTATGCAAATGGCAGTGGCATATTCTCTATGTTGCCGCAGCTACCGCCGGTAGCCTTGAACAGCAAGTTGAACATATTAACGAATTACAAAAGGAAATGATAATTTATTATATTTTACGATAATTATATTACAAATTTTCGAATATTCTATTTGCACATTTCGTAGGCCAAAATGATTTATTTGCTTTGGTTTACATTTGTTAAAGCAAGGTTTTTCTCTGGCCACTAAAACGTTTGTGAATGAAATCGAAACTACTCTACGATAGTAGAGTGAAACCGCTGGTGACTAGTTGTACATTTCTCATCTATCGGCGCTAGTAAATTAACGACCTTGACATAAAAAAAGCAGCGAAAAGAATAGGGCTGAAGCTACCTATACAGAATGCGGTTTCATGGGTTGTTTTTAGCTCTAGCCAATTAGAAGCGTTACAAAGTGAAAGTGAAACTATGTCTGATTACTGTAACTTCCTTACCTTTTTATAACTACGTTAAGCGCAATTTAAAAAATAAAGAAAAATTCGGAAGTTTTTATTTTTGCTGTACGCGAAAGTATTGTATTATATAAGCAAATAGTTTTATTCATTTGGGCATATATAATTTTGTTGAACTTCAAGTTTTAAATTACGTTGATTTAAATATATATAGCTTATTCATTTATAACTTCATAACGAACTTTTATTATTAATATTATTTTTTTTTCATTACTGCCGACGATATGATGGCAGAGCAAGCATCTACATATAACACAGAGATCTCAATAAACTCTATAGATAATCTCTGTGTGATCGAACATAAACTTTTTAATATACACAGATAATTTCCCTAATTGGACACTGCACAAATTACTTCAATCGTATAACAATCACGTTGATCAAGGGCAGTTAAAAAATGAACTAAGTGCTATATATTCAGAAGAAATCTGTGATTTCTCAAACAAACCAATTCACTAAATTCTCACTACCTTATATCAATTATGATATTATAGCCAATTATGTGAAATAATTCCGGAGGTTTTCAAATTGGCGACATTAATAGTGACAATACTGACTACATCAGCATCTGTAGAAAGAAATTTTTCTGCTCTCAAGATAATCAAATCTTATTGTCGCTCAACTCAGACACAAGTGAACGCTTATCTGGTTTGACATTAATATCCATTGAGAAATCATTCCTTCAGAAACTTAGAAACCAACCCAACAGTACTTTCAATGACAAAGTCATCGAGACATTTTCGTCCCAAACAAGACGGATAGAGTTTACATATAAATAAGTAAGTAATTTAAAATGTAGTGATGTCATTAGCAAATATTACTTAATGTTAGCCTACTGAATATAATGTATGTGTTTATTTATTATGTCAGCGGTAGCCCAGACCCCAAAACCGGTACACGCCACTGGCTAATGGAGAACTATCCTCTTTGAGTTGATTTATTAGTCACATTTTATTGAACGTTTAATAGGTTTAGAAGAGAAAACGCAGGAATGTACAGTGAAGGGTTGGTTTGATAATGGCAAGAGAGATGTAAACGAGACAGTGACTGAATAGAGAAGCTAAACAAAAGAAATCATAGAACAGAGAACAAATGTGGTAGATACTAACATATGGAGTAGGTCAACATCAAACAAACCTAATTAAAAGACTCTACGTCAAAAGCAGTTGCACATTCAGAACAGCTGCAGGCTACACAGACCACTTTGAAGTTAGATCAGAGGTGCATACTATCCGTCCCCCCTCTACTGTTTATTTACATACATGGACTACATATGCAAGTTAGCACGACTAATGTTGTAGAAACTTAACAACAGTAACAAGACATAAATAACTATAACGCGTTAAGAACAATCAATCAACTAGAAGACTTACACTTGTAATGACAAAATCACCACCCCACTAAAACACCGTATATTTCGCTATTTCGTTATAAAACATGAGAATATTTCCCCCATTGCATTAATTGTGGCCATGTGTGCTTTGTGAGATGATGGATTTTTCCATTTCGGCTCAGCATTTGCATTGGCAGTAGTTAACTGTCATACCGCAGCACTTCAGTAACAACATTTATCCATTTGATAATTGATTTCACACTTCAGCCTGGGACCAGCAATTTCGTCGATTGTTGTAAGCAGATTATTGTAAGGTTTTATTCTCATGAAAAGTCAGAATACTTTTTTTTCTGCTTTCCTAAAAGAAATTGGATGTCTCTAAAAATAAAATGTGTGCATGTTTCATTAAAATCTGATGTAATTATATTATTTAATACATTATTGTAAAGTAAGTAAAGTACCCCGTCACGCCAAGTGGCCAATAGGGAAATATGGTGTTAGTGACCCTATATTTTACAGACCTTCGACACATGATTTTTGGGGTAATGTGGTCGGTATTACGCCCGTGCTGCTTTACTTTCCCAGAAAAAAAATCCGCTACCCATTTAAGGCTGGGTGAACCCGGAAGCCGTCGGTTGGGATCGAACGCTACCCCTTGTCCTTTGTAGTCCAGTTCACTAACCACTGAGCTATCGTGGCTAATACATTATTGAAATATTATTTTGTTCAACATTAGACTTGTAGAATTATGCTGATGATTCGTTAAAAATTTGAAGCAATCTTCAGAAAAGATATTTTGGCTAAATGACATAGCAAAGCACTAGCTGACCAAATATGTTCAGTATAATGCCTGTCCACCCAAAATTTAAAAGAAAATGTGTCCACACAATACATTGTTCCTGGTAATAGAGGCGTGAGGACTCCGAAAGGATGGTTACATTCTCCAAGAACAGCCTTTGAATTCAGCTTTCGATTTGACTAATTTTAATAGCCCATTTCAAATCAAAATGGGAAAAGAGATATCGAAGAAAAAAATAATTAAAGTAAACAAATTATGAATTTTAATTCGTTTGCAGTGATACCGGGGCTTTCGACTAACCATTAACCAAGTGGTGTATCGGGAATGTGGTGTTAGTGACCATAATTTTTATAGACCTTCAGCACACGATTTTTGGGGTAATGTTGTCGGTATTACGCCCGTGCCGCTGTTTTTTCCCAGAAAAAAAATCCGGTACCTATTTAAGGCTGGGTGAACTCGGAAACAGTCGATCAGGATCGAACCCAATCTCTTGTCATTTGTAGTCCACTTCACTAACCACTGAGCTATTCAAAATAATAATACTTATCACCAATTGACCAGTTGCAATCAGGTAATCATCTTCAAAATATCAGAGAACAGACTTAGACCGCATATGTGTCATAGATGTTGGATTGACGAGAAAGTTGCTAGCACGGGTGCCACTGACGTCATCACAGTTGAATGAATGTTGTAAACCAGCACAATGAACAATAACAAAACAGAAGCAGCACACAGCAGCGTTGAGTCTCTTTCTTCTAAATGATGTAGTTAGATTTTAGGAACATTGTTAGAGCATACAATACATGAGAATTGAAGAAACATACACCCATGGCATAGTAAAAATGATGCTATGCGTTTATACCAAGAAAGTGACAAATAACAATCTTTTGACTATTAATAAGCCATAATAGACTCATACAGCATATATACAGATCTTTCATTAATGCATGCTCGCTCAGAATTTAAAAGATTGGAAATGGCAGGACAACATTACAAACATAGATTTATGATATGGTACCAGACAAAAACCAAATGACAAAGAAAAGTGACAAGAACGAGAGCGCTGAATAGGACACATACTGCGGAAGTCAGCTGACAATATTACAGGACAGGCTCTTTCTTCTGGAGTCCTTAGGAGAGGAGACAAACTGGAAGACATAACAAATACTAGGAAAATACAGCGTGCAAGCAAAGATCATGGGAAAACATAGAACGATCTAAAGAGAATGGCACCAAACGCGATGTCTTGGAAAGTATTTGTTGAAGACCTATGCTCCACAGGGAGTTCAGGGGAAAAAGAAGAAAATATATGCACTGAGACTAAACATTTAAGAAACTGACTTCTTTGCCTTTTCAACAGTCTCCAAAAATACACAGAATACACTACAAAACTGCCACCTTTACAATTAAGAGAAGCTTGGATTCTGCCACACACACACACATACACACACAAATACCCCTTAAATGCCATCTCTTTGGCTCAGCTGCACAGCTGTAAACGATTCAACGAGGAAGCTTTCAGTGTCTGATGGGAGAAAACGAAGAAAGAAAGAAGTTTACGCTTTCTTTTACAATAAACCAAATATGACCTGGCCAATTACCAAAATGTACTTTAGCAAAACATAAATAAAAAATTTTGTGAATAATCGATATTCAGTGAATGGGATAGTATATTATCTAGCGTATGACTAATATATTTGTCATTATTTAGAGAACAATTTTTATTTTTACTTGTCACGCAAAGTCAGGAAGAACTCCAGAGCATGGTACATCGCTTTTCACATTCCTACAGAGACTTCAGTCTAACAATAAGTTTGCAGAAAACTAACATACTCGGTCTGAACGTCGAAGCAACACCTGAAATATATATCGACAACTATACACTTGATGTCGTGCGGCAGTATAACTACCTGGAGTCTATCATCACGACAACTATCTTTAGATACAGAAATTGATACTCGCATTGGTAAAGCTGCTATCACATTTCGCCCGTCTTTCTAGGCGAGTGTGGCAAAACAACAAACTGACAATTAAAACAAAGGCCGCAGTTTACAATGCCTGCATCCTCCTGTATGGCAGCGTATCTTTGACAATCTATGCAAAGAGGGAGAGAAGGCTAAATGCATTCCATGTGAGATGTCTGCGCCGTATTCTTGGTATCACCTGGCTGGCGTAAGGTGATAAACGTGGAGGTCATGACTCGAACAGGCCTCCAGAATATCTACACACTGCTCAAACAACATAGTTTACGCTGGCTTGGCCATGTACACCGTATGAAAGATGGCCGCATACCAAAAGATATACTCTACGAACAACTGGCAGATGGCAAAATGACTAGCGGACGGCCAAAACTTCGATTTGTAGACGAGTGTAAACGCGACATAAAGACTCTGAACTTAAACCCTGCAGCACGGGTAGAAATAGCAATCTCTGGAAACACACTCTAAAGATCAGCCTCAAGCATGAAACAGACAGATTGATAAAAAAAAAAGAGAATACACGGTGAAAGAAAAAAAAAAATAACATTTCTAGGGGAGCTGAAAAATCTACAGTCAAATTTGACTGACGGAGGCTATTTAGCGAACAATCAATATACATATATGTATACCAATGTTTTTGTGTGTATGTAAATGTGATGTATTGAACAATGAATATATAATTTAATAAATCATCAATAAGGGAATTTTCAAAATATATAATTTTGCCTTCTAAAATCTTTGTAACTTGGTGCCAATACTGCTTGAGGCCTTGTTGCCTGAAAGATAGCTACCTAGCGTTTATTTAGTTGTATGTGAAGTTCTTGTAAATTTGGTAACTGTAATGACATATTGTCCGTGTATTTCAGGTGTATTTACAATAGTTGGTAGCTGTATCAGCATGTATGTTCAGGTGACGTGTTTTAACAGTACTTGAAAATTCACACCTTGCTGCGGTTGACTTTCGTTTGCTGATACAATAGTTCAACATTGCAAATATTTTTTTTGTATAAATGCGTTTGAGGTGTTTGTACAGTAAATATTAACAGTTACAACACTTTGTTCATGTATTTCAAGTGCCAGTATATTTCATTGTTATCTGTTGAAATTTGTACTTGCATTTCAAGCTCCTGTACAGCAATTATTATCAATATAAATTAAACTGTTGTACATGTACATCAAGCTCTCGTATAGTAATTGTTACTTGCAAAAACTTGTACATGAATATCAAGCGCAAAACAGTTTATATGTTGTTTCTGTATGTAGCTTAGGATTGGTTCAATCCCCACTCTTTCTCTTGTAATATTATTTCTGCTTCAGTCTTTTCTAATCACTCCAACATTTGTCTCGGTCATCTCATCTCTGTGATAACAATCTTTATTTTATGCTTAGTCATAAGTGACCATGTTTGGCATTAATGGAATGAATAAGATTCTGTATTCTAAGATTTCTGCATAAGATGTTTACTGGTACATATTACTATATTATTATTACTATATGTATTTATTTGTGTTAAAGTATAGTGGATAGCTCATCCAATATTTGGTTTGTCTTGTTGCATCGGATATATATTTCTTTATCGACTTTACCAACTTCAGACGATATGTGTTATTTTGGGAAATCTTCTTCCTCTACTTTTCTTCTTCTACCTTTTTAGCTTCCAATGGAGCATAGGTCTTCAACAAACACTTTCCAAGTCGTTCTATTTTTTCCCCATTTTTTAAGATCATTCCATGCTTTCTCCATCATCTTCACCTCTGCTTCTATCTGTCTTCTCCAAGAATTCCTTGGTCTTCCTCTTTGTCTTTTCCCCTGAGGATTAAAAAAAAAGGGCCTGTTGTGTAATACTCTCAGTTGGCTCTGCTGCTACCTGTGCAGCTTTTCCCTGTTCGTTTAAGGTACGTACATTCCAGGTGCCAATTCTGGAGATTTCTTGGTAGACAAAGTGTGAGTCGGCAACCCGGACTCTTACGGCTTTCTCCGGCTTGCGCCATACGTCTGTTAGACAGAGAGCCCTTATCTTTCCTGGATGGCGGATTTACTCTTTTTTCTTTCCTTTGACTTGTCCATGTTTGTGAAGTTTTTATCGGCTTATTTTTTTACAGTATGGTATAGCCAGTCCCATGCCCAACCCTCCCTTCTCGATTTTGGGAAATACCTTTGACGTATTCTAATGCCAGTATAATATTTTGATAATTCTAGCAAAAGTTCACACTTTCCACTGATTTAATTTTGCGTTCGGACAATTGAAGCTAAACACTGACCTCTAATCGCTCCAATGAGTGTAACATTCGTACATCTTAGTTGATGATTAGTATTTTGAAAATTAATATAATTAGTTTATCAATTGTTGTTTCAGAACTATACTATTATATGTTTAATCGATCACTGTGTACGAGATGTAGAAAAAGAAGATATAAATAATCCCATCACTTCCCATTCTGTCTTTATGTTATTAATGCATTTGTTTATGTACCAAGGAGATAGTGTTGGACAGCATTTGTCAGTGTTAGGGCAATGTCGTCTTTCTTTCCTAGAATCTAGAAACCTTAGATTGGACTCTCGTTCTCATGTTCTCGGGAGTCCAGTTCATTAACCGCTGTCCTGCGGCGACTCCCATGTAAAATATAAACATACATTTATCTACACTGGGACACCCAACAATTACGTATGATCCTCTTGTCATTTTATTTTTATCCAGATTGTGTGGAATGGAACTCAACAGTTATGCATTCCTTCCAATAGATGAAAATTACGGGAAATAATCACCAAATGATGATGACAGGGTATTCTCATTGATTGCTTCCCTTAGCACTAGTACTGCAACAAAAGGTTAAAGACCAAATTAAAAGAGGATTGTTCTTGCCAAATGACACGTAGAATGAATTAAAAACATTAATAATTTTTTTTCCCTGATTGTAATCTACTAATTAAAAAGAAATTGTTTGGAAAAAAATGAAGAAGCAAGTATAAGAAATTTCCAAGGACATTTAAGAAATACAATGAAATAGTGCAAGAAAACTGCAACAAAAGAAACAATGAGATGTGTTGATGAAATTAAACGGCCACAAACGATTTTACAAGCAATGCTGCACAGGGAGTTCATGGGAAGAAGAAGAAGAAACATACACTGAGACAATGCTGCACAGGGAGTTCATGGGAAGAAGGAGAAGAAACATACACTGAGACAATGCTGCACAGGGAGTTCATGGGAAGAAGGAGAAGAAACATACACTGAGACTAACAATTTGAGAAACTGACTTGAATGTGCTTAACGTTTAACGTACGGACATTTAGTGATGGGAGCAGACAAGAAATGAAGATATCATTTAGGAAAAAAACGATCGTTGTTTTTTAAAAAAATCATCTAGGCCATTATGACATTCTAAATGAATGAAATATTGTATTTCACTTGTTTGAATGTTCTTTATCCGTAAGTTTTCTAGAATTTGAAGTTCTTTACAAAATTGTCGTGCATGTTCTAATGTGCCCTCCATCAACGTTATCCAAAGTATTCTTCTGTTACACTTGCATTCAAAAGTATTTGTGTATTTTTTCAGCTCATCTGTCTTTAGTCCATATTTAACAACGATATGTTGCTATGGGGTTGCGATACTTTCCTATTATAGAGGCGTCTGTCTAGATGGGGGAGGGGAGGGGAGGGGCGGGAGAGATTGTATGAACGAAGAATAAAGACCGCTTATCCAGTGCAGTCGAAACGAGGTGTTCGGGTCTGAGTTTGTATTTCACCATGGGAAAAATTCAGGACACGTCAATCTATGACAGCCTGCACCATCAAAGCAAGAAATAGAGTAGAATAGCGATCCATGGTAGCCAAACGTCGTTGCGGAGAAGGCTCTCGATGATGATGTTGATGAAAAATTCAGGCTGCTATAAATATACATTTTGTTGCTACATCAATTATTTGCCAAATGTGGTGCAGTTGTGTTAATTTGTTTATTGATTTGTTAAGCCTTCTTGTGATCCTGATAATCTTTCCAGCGTTAATTTTCTATAAACAAAGATATCCAAAACTGTTTACTCTTTCCAATAACTGTCCATTAGTACTTATGTTAATATTCTTGTGTTATTCTTGCATCAGTTGTACAAACGTTTGCCCTTTTGTATTGAAACAGAGGTGTTTTGTTCACTATGTCACCTATGACTACACTGACCTGATGTTGTCAGTTTCTCAATGTGACCCACTGAGGCAGATAAAAGTGTTGTATCACTGACCCATTGCTGTATAATTGACTCATTGTTGTGTCATTGACTCATTTCTGTATCACTGTCCCATTGCTGTATCCTTGACTAATTACTGTATCATTGACTCATTGTTGTATCATTGACTCATTTCTGTATCACTGTCCCATTGCTGTATAATTGACTCATTGTTGTATCATTGACTCATTTCTGTATCACTGACCCATTGCTGTATAATTGACTCATTGTTGTGTCATTGACTCATTTCTGTATCACTGTCCCATTGCTGTATCATTGACTAATTACTGTATCATTGACCCATTGTTGTATCATTGACTCATTTCTGTATCACTGTCCCATTGCTGTATCATTGACTAATTGCTGTATCATTGACTCATTGTTGTGTCATTGACTCTTTTCTGTATCACTGTCCCATTGCTGTATCATTGACTAATTGCTGTATCATTGACCCATTGTTGTATCATTGACCAATTGTTGTATCATTAAACCCATTGCTGTATCACTGACCCAGTGCTACATCATTGACCCATTGCTGTATCATTGACTCATTGTTATATCATTGACCCGTTGTTGCATCATTGACCCATTGTTGCATCATTGACTGACTGCTGCATCATTGACTGATTGCTGTATCATTGACTGACTGCAGCATCATTGACTGATTGCTGTATTATTGACTGACTGCTCCATCATTGACTGATTGCTGATTCATTTACTGACTGCTGTATCATTGACTGACTGCTCCATCATTACTGATTGCTGTATCATTGACTGATTGCTCCATCATTACTGATTGCTGTATCATTGACTGATTGCTGTATCATTGACTGATTGCTGTATCATTGACTGATTGCTGTATTACTATTGAGTCGTATTTTTGTCAGTCTGTGACCTTCAATCAGGTGCGGATTAAGACCCTAAGAGGACCTAAGCACTTAACAGATTGTGGAGCCCACTCCCCATATTTGTTGTTCAAAATATAGTAAAAAGTGAAGTAAAGCGTGAGCCCCGTCACGCCAAATGGTGTATAAGGAATATGGTGTTAGTATCCATAAATTGTACAGACCTTCAGCACATAATTTTTGGGGTAATGTGGTCGGTATTACGCCCGTGCCGTTTTACTTTCCCAGAAAAAATCCGGTACCCATTTAAGGCTGGGCGAACCCGGAAGCCGTCGGTTGAGATCGAACCCTACCTCTTGTCCTTTGTAGTCCAGTTCACTAACTACTGAGTTATCACGGCTCCCTTATTCAAAATATGAACAATAATAAACAGTTAACTAGAATTTCTTTTATCAAAAGTAAACAAAACTTACAGTACAATGTAATGAAGTGTGCGTCTTCTACTTTATTTACATTTGAAAAGTATTCTTTTAATATTTCTTCCTAGCCTTTGATCAGATTCTCAAAACTAATCTTTTGTAACCAACCTGATTTTATACTTAATAGAGATAAAGTATCCAGCCTGTCTTGTTAAGTGGTTCTGGTAGGATTTTAAATCTACTTCAAGTGAGAAAATGAACGCTCAGCTGAGTAAATTGTCACTATTAATGCTAAAAATATACGGAAGCCAATGTCTACATTTGGAAATGTTTTGTATTTCAATGTTGTTGTTTCGTACGTTCAATATTCTTCCTCTTCTTCTATCCTTCCTCCATTGCCGTTGGCTTCGATGGGAGATGCAATCTGCGAGTCTTTGCTCTTCTGTTGGCCTCTTCTGGTGTTTTCCCTCGTAGTGACTCTAGTATTGCCTTTATCCACCTCTTTCTCGGTATTCCTCTTAATCTGGCATTTTCGTAGCAGTTGTTTATGGCTCTTTGAGTCATTGTTAGTTCTTTTTGTCTTGTTATGTGGCCGAACCAATTTATCTGTTGTTTCTTTATGTATTCGATGGCTGGTTCAATTTCGAGTTTCTTCCTCAGGTTGGTGTTTCTTACTCTGTCCCTTAAACTGTTTCCTGTCATTCTTCACATTTCACTTCGGTGGTCGTTATCTTTCTTATTGTTCTAGAGTCCAGCGTCCAATTCTGGCACTGATAGCACAGAGTTGGTAGAAAAATTGATTTGTATATTGCCCTTTTTGCTTCCGTAGTTATTGCTATGTTTTTCAAACGTGTTGATACTTGGCCTATAACTTGGCATGCACGTTCAATATTGTCTTCTAAAATTATTTTATAAAGTTCTGCATGACTGAATCTCGATTTTACATTTTATTTGTTGCACTGAGCTGCGCACACATGAATGAAACTGCTGAAGTTCAGTTAAGAAATTATTGTGGAGGCTCATGGTAAGCATAAATCAGCTTTTGACAGCACTGGTAATACCTTTCAGTGTTAGTAGATGATGAAGTGACATTATGTAGCATTTCACGTAGACAAGAAAATCTCTCTGCTATTTCGTTGTATATCTCTCATCTTTCCTTTTCATCTCAGTTTCAAGTTTGTCAATAATTGTGTACAAGGTGGTGATATAACATTTATATCTGGCAGGAAGATTTAATTCTGCTACATCTTAGTCCGTTCTAGGGTACCGGTACCTTATTTCTGCTACATTTCTTTTGTAGCTGCCTTGTAATCAACATCTGCAAGCATTTCTTTTGTAGCTGCCTTGTAATCAACACCTGCAAGCATTTCTTTTGTAGCTGCCTTGTAATCAACATCTGGTAGCATTTCTTTTGTAGCTGCCTTGTAATCAACATTTGGTAGCATTTCTTTTGTAGCTGCCTTGTAATCAACATCTGGTAGCTTTTCTTTTGTAGCTGCCTTGTAATCAACATTTGGTAGCATTTCTTTTGTAATTGTCTTGTAATCAACATTTGGTAGCATTTCTTTTGTAGTTGTCTTGTAATCA